>REGL01001616.1:52806-65427 GCA_004194395.1 Aurelia aurita complex sp. Pacific
TATCCTGCACAATTCCCTTGGGATGAGCAAGGTTTCTGCAAGATGGGTCCCGCACATGCTCACGGGGGAACAAAAGGAGAAAAGGGTGCGTTGGTGCCATTCCATGCTTGAAAAATTTGACAGAGGGAGGTCTAATGCAGTTTGGGAGATAGTCAGTGGTGATGAAACATGGGTTTACTGTTTTGATCCTGAAACGAAGCAGCAGTCTCAACAGTGGATCCCAGTTGGAGCAAGGCCCCCCCAAAAATTTGTTCGCAGTCGCACCGTTGCCAAACAAATGATTGCCGTTTTTGTCTCTCGTGCTGGTCATGTGGCAACCATTCCACTGGTTACCCAGCGTACTGTCACTGCTGCTTGGTATGTGAAGGATTGTTTGCCTCGTGTGCTTGCAGCAATTGCTGAAAGACGCCCAAGAACTCGGCATCGTGGTCTGCTGCTGCATCATGACAATGCTTCTGCGCACAGGGCAGCCGCTACACAAGAGTTTTTGCAAGCGGAAAAAATCCAACAATTGGAACATCCACCATACAGTCCTGACCTGGCTCCGTGTGACTTCTTTGTGTTTCCGTTTGTAAAATCGAAGCTCCGTGGGGTGAGATTTGATACCCCTGAACTTGCAGTAGAGGCCTTTTTGGAGCACATCGAGGCTATACCACAAACAGAATGGGCTACCATGTTCCAGAAGTGGTTTCAACGCATGCAGAAATGTATAGACAATGCTGGGGAGTACTTTGAAAAGATGTAGACAAAAAATTTCAGTTACCGCATTTTTTCTTGTATAATCAGGCAATTTTTTGAACGCCCCTCGTATGTCAGTATGGGTTTCTTTCAATAGCAAATGAACTTGACTTAGTTTTGAAAGGAGGCCATTGATGTTTATATGGCACAGCTTGATTCCATCATTGCCTGTCATTGCTCTGAAATCTCGAAACAAGCATTCTTCCTCAATTCCCATATTTATTTGTACATTGTTTTTATAACTTTGTTCTAGTTGATTATGCACCTCGTTTGATANGCATCGTGGTCTGCTGCTGCATCATGACAATGCTTCTGCGCACAGGGCAGCCGCTACACAAGAGTTTTTGCAAGCGGAAAAAATCCAACAATTGGAACATCCACCATACAGTCCTGACCTGGCTCCGTGTGACTTCTTTGTGTTTCCGTTTGTAAAATCGAAGCTCCGTGGGGTGAGATTTGATACCCCTGAACTTGCAGTAGAGGCCTTTTTGGAGCACATCGAGGCTATACCACAAACAGAATGGGCTACCATGTTCCAGAAGTGGTTTCAACGCATGCAGAAATGTATAGACAATGCTGGCGAGTACTTTGAAAAGATGTAGACAAAACATTTCAGTTATCGCATTTTTTTTGTATAATCAGGCAATTTTTTGAACGCCCCTCGTAATTTGCGAAAAGATATCTCGCTGAAGAAATATTCAAAGGCAGAATATTTTGACCCGTTCAGTTATATTTTCCAACAAAGTGAGCGTTGGTTTCTGGGCTGTCGGGCGGAAAAAGGTTTTTTGACACGTCACGTACATCACAAATGTAGTTCAATGCAATCTTCCGTAGCCCTTTAGAAAATCCGCCACTTTTATTGTTGCTTTGCTTACTTAACCATATACTGTATAGCGAACTTTAAGAATGTGATAATGGTGAAGACACTTTACTTTTAGTATATCTGTAAACATCAGCATTTTACTCCACGTTTTTAGCTTGTTTGCGTCATGTACATTGGCTATGCTAACATGATTTGTCACCATAGCAATGATACCTGCTTTATCAAAGCTAACCTAGATCGAATTTATAAATTTCATCAGAATGCGCAGGTTGTTGCAAATTCATAATTGTTCGGCTTGATTAAGAATCTCAAAATTCAAACAATTTTGAATGTTGTTTACATTACGATTTCTTAACTTGGGCGTTAACTGTCTTTTGAATACAATTGAATACTACTTACAGACTTTAGAAACATCACCAAAAGGGTTTAGAAGGGGGGCTTAATGAATTCAAATACAGTTGCGGCACTTTGCTATTTTTTCCTCTTGTGAAGTCATGGTGTAATGTTCTCCCACTAGCATTAAGCCCCGTTCAAACGCATCCAACATTTCATCCAACATGCTGAAAACCAATGTTGGGTGAAATGTTGGATGCGTTTGACCACCCATGTTGGATCATCCAACATTTGCAAACTGATGTTGGATGAAGTTTGATCGAGATCAAAAACAAATTTTGTTTTCAAATGTTGGATGCAAAGTTGGATGCGTTTGACCGCCTCATCCAACATTTCGTCCAACATTTCATGTTTGAGTATGCGCAGAGCGTTTTGTTTTGTTTTTCGCGCCTTTTTTAATTGGTGTAAACACGTTGCTGCGCAGGCGATGTACGATCAAGGAAATGTTGGATGAAATGTTGGATGAAATGTTGGATGCGTTTGACCACCCCCTCATACACATCGGCAAGCTTTAATTTTTTTTGGGTGGAAATGNACATTGGCTATGCTAACATGATTTGTCACCATAGCAATGATACCTGCTTTATCAAAGCTAACCTAGATCGAATTTATAAATTTCATCAGAATGCGCAGGTTGTTGCAAATTCATAATTGTTCGGCTTGATTAAGAATCTCAAAATTCAAACAATTTTGAATGTTGTTTACATTACGATTTCTTAACTTGGGCGTTAACTGTCTTTTGAATACAATTGAATACTACTTACAGACTTTAGAAACATCACCAAAAGGGTTTAGAAGGGGGGCTTAATGAATTCAAATACAGTTGCGGCACTTTGCTATTTTTTCCTCTTGTGAAGTCATGGTGTAATGTTCTCCCACTAGCATTAAGCCCCGTTCAAACGCATCCAACATTTCATCCAACATGCTGAAAACCAATGTTGGGTGAAATGTTGGATGCGTTTGACCACCCATGTTGGATCATCCAACATTTGCAAACTGATGTTGGATGAAGTTTGATCGAGATCAAAAACAAATTTTGTTTTCAAATGTTGGATGCAAAGTTGGATGCGTTTGACCGCCTCATCCAACATTTCGTCCAACATTTCATGTTTGAGTATGCGCAGAGCGTTTTGTTTTGTTTTTCGCGCCTTTTTTAATTGGTGTAAACACGTTGCTGCGCAGGCGATGTACGATCAAGGAAATGTTGGATGAAATGTTGGATGAAATGTTGGATGCGTTTGACCACCCCCTCATAAACATCGGCAAGCTTTAATTTTTTTTGGGTGGAAATGTTGGATGAAATGTTGGATGCGTTTGACCAAGGCTTTAGGCCCCAAGTGATCCATTTGCCCTTCAATTTTATGTATTTAAAATCTCCCCTTCGCTTTCTTTGATCTTTAGTCTGAACATTCCTGCTCTGCAAAAAGTAGTTCACAATTTTTCGCCCTTCTTTTCCTGATAATACGTTATTTGAGGGCATAGCCTAAGACGAAAGTTGCGAGTGAAAATCGAAAAAACTTTCGAGCGAAGTGATTCCACAGCATGTGCACATTAAACAAAGGATTTTTCGAGCGAAAAATTGATTCTTTTTCAAGTGAAATCTGTCTTTAGTATGCTATTTTAACTAAGCAAACAAATGATGTGTAGATCAGAAAGTTTTTGCTATTTCTATTCATAACAATATCCAAAGTGTCGATGCGATAATTTTGCATGTTAAATACCTCCCGTTAAAACTAATTCTACATTTCAAAATCATGTTTTAAAGGCATTTGACAGTTTGTCGCTGTTGCGCACTGGGGAACTCTGTGTCTCCAGCATCTGCCCTTGATCTTTCTTTATTTCTTTTGCAGTATTCGTTAAGATTTTCGCTTCAGGTAGACTTCCTATCAGACAAAAAGTTGTTCACCCCCATGGTGCATTTCTAATTTGTGTAAAATAGGCCCACAATTTCTTGATAAGAGCATCCAGCGTCTTTAAGTTTCATGCAAATGCGCTCCTGCATGTTCCTAAATTTAGACAAAATCTCAGCCTCGATGTTCTAATTTAAATGATTCGTATGAAATAGAGTGCAGTGAAGCTGGAGGACTGTAAACAATTTCAATATAAAACGACAAGGTGCTACCGTAAAATCCATTTAATCTAAGACACTAACTTTGAAGTCTCTATATTCATTCATTCATTCATTGAAGTCTCTATATTCGCTTTCAGTTCGCACTTTACCCCCGTGTAACCACCGAATATGAGCAACCTGTTGGTGATAATATTAGGCTTCTAATGAAAACGATTCGAGCGTTATTTTTACAGATGGCAGCAATTCCTGAACACGTTTAAGAGGATGTTTAAACTTCTAGGCTCGACATCTTCTCCGTTAATTTCCAACAAAGCCATTTCTCTTTTCATAGAGTCGCTGAACTCCAAAGAGCCAAGGAAAAGTATATCTTCTGTGTCATCATTGAGGAAGTCATCGCAAGTCAGTACAGAGGAACTTGCTGGTAAAGAAGCCCTCTCTCGACAATATGTTCAAGATAGTACGAAGAGACCAACGTCAACAAATAAAGCAGGATCCTCTGGGGCTCAAATTACACCGAAAAGTGGTATTGCTGCGCCGTCAAACCGTACTGGGATACCAGGTTTGTTAAACACTAATCTATACGCCGCTAAAGGCACTTGATTATTCCTCAGGATCATTTCAGAATGATTTCCACTGAACAATTGTCAGTATTATTACAAAATGTATCACTTCTTATTTTGATCAAGAGAAGCTGTAAAATACGTTCGTCCACTTAGATTTAATCACAGAAACTGCCAACATGGAAGCTTCCTACAAATTTTTAATATTTCACCTACCAAATATTTTGTTTATGTTATGCCCTCACCATCTTTCACTTCATACTGTGAACCATGCTAACCCCCTTCTTGCTCTCTTAGCACGCTTTAGGCCCACCTTCATAACTCTGGGACTTTCGTTTCACTGCTGTTACTACCGGGTGCGTGCGCCATACCAAAAGAAATTCAGATGTTTGAAAAATCGTGGAACATAGAGTGCTGGATGGATTCGAATGAATCGAATTTTGGGTGACAGCAGAAATTCCTAGTATTTTTCTATTTTGCTAGTGTTTTTATGAGTATAGATGATAAAGGTAAATTCAACTTTACGAAAAGTCCCTTGTTTGCAAAATGCCTGCAAAAGGGTGTAAAGAACACCACAAAAGTAGAGATTTTCAAATTCAATGGTATCAGATGTAGTTTGGAGATGTATTGCCATCATTCCCTATATTCCTTGAGAGAGATAAAATGGCCTCGCTTATCGTTCTGTGAGAGAGATTCCTTACCATTTGACCGAGTGTTTTAGGCCCACATTTTTAGCCATTTCGCAAAAAACGAATTTTCGTCAAGTCGAATTTATCAATGTTTTCTTTGCGCATAAAAATGTGAGAAAAATTGCGAAATACTTTAAATCAAGCAAAATTCGATTTATTCAAATCCATCCAGTACTCCAGATACTGTAATTTTTCAACGACTGAACGTTTTGGCGAACCCATGCAAAGCAACAAAATCAACGTAGAAACTGACAGTTTGTACTGTTTTTGGAATTATTCTCCGTTCATTGATTTGGCATATCAACAGCGTCTTGAACGGCCCCACTGGGGCCGACATTGAAAACAACATTGTTTGACCGACCGCAATTTATCTAAAAGAGAAATGTAACGATAGCAGCTTCTTTGTTCTTCCCATTTTAGACTAGTTGGAGACCTGGCTATCTGCAAATAAGTTTAATTATTCACCAACAAGCTGGCTTTGTTATTATTTCTTCGTTAAGCAGTACCGGGGGGTCACGCCTTAACCCTCCTTTCAAAACTATAGTTGAAGTTGAGCAATGCTTATTACAATTAGTCAACATTTTTATTGACACGTTCATCTACCAAAAGGTTGGAGAGTAAATAGATAACATTGTAGACTAAAATTGAATTCCTTTGTTTCCTCCCTTCTCTCTTCTTTCTGGTCCCTTTCTGTTCCTTCCCTTCCCTTCTTTTCTCTTCCTTTTTTCCTTCCTTTCCTTCCTTTCCTTCCTGAGAAATTTGAGCATTTTGGCTACCTTCCTGGTAACGTCGCTACCAACTTTTTGAGTATCGTCCTTTAAGCTCTATGACTAAGATTTTCATTGATGAGAAGACTCTCCCTTATCATTTAAGAAACCAAATTCTCTTACAAATGCCCAAGGCCCGGACCGATCGGTTTGCGATAGAGAGTATTGCTTTCTTGGTGTTTAAACTGTGGCATGGACTCTCAAATAGCACTACACAATTACTGAATATTTCCATCTTTAAAAACGCATAAAGGAATGGAAGGGCGATGAATGCAACTTCCGATTATGCAAAACGTTAGTAGCACAGGTTGGGTTCTTGAATTGATCTTGTTTTTATCTAATTTCAAAACTCGCCTATGAATATTGATATTGTATCATATTGTATCATATATGAATTTAGAGATATCGTTTACTGTTGATTCAATCAGAACTTAATATAACAATTAGAACTATTTTACTTTATACTTAATGATAGTTTTATTTTTGTTTTAGTAGACATCAATTAGCTACAATTTAGAGCATGGTTTTGGGACATTTCGTTTGGTTTTATACCAAGTACTAGCCTAATTAAGCTACAATTTTTATTGCCTACTATAGCGAAATTCATAATAGTTATAATGATGATAATGCTACTGCATTTTCAGCCCTGATTGCCAACTCTAATCCCTTTCAGGATATAACAAACGCCAGCCCAAGCTCCATGCAACTAAAGAAACTAAAGAACCGAAAGTAAAAAGTGTTGAAATTACACCAAGAAAACCGATTGTTTCACCAAGAACAACAACAACACCCAAAAATGAGAAGGATCAATCTTCACCAGATCCCGCACAGCTACGTGACGAGCAAAATAAAGTACGCGAATTGAAAGAAAAGTGCACGAATTGCGAGAATCAAATAAATGAACTGAAAGATGAATTTAAACAGAAAAATGTGGCAATGGAAGCATTTATCGTCGTCATCAAGCAGCATATACAAACGGTAGGGGTCCTTGATGCCTTCTTTTTGTATGTGTTCAACAGACTCGAAGGACTTGCTGTCGCTAACTTTTCGCGGACAGGAATATTCTTGTCATGAATTTTGATATAATGATCTTAAAATAGATCTGGACTTTAATTGGATATATACCGTAACGTAAGGCGCTTGAAACAGAAATGTCCCATTGCACGCTAAATACCAAAACATAGTGACCAGCTTTCTCCTATTCATTTCAATTCAATCTCATCCATCTTTATCGAAAATAACTTGCAGTAAACTTTAAATATTTCCAGAAAACGTAACTGGATCTAAAATCCTGTTTGTCTCAGTATATAAGGTCCACAAATTCATCACACGTAAATCTTCTAATGATAAAACGATGTAGAATACGGCCCTTGACCCTCTCAAAATCAACATTATTGATCTAATCAAACTGAAGGAGACCTGAGCCCTAATGCTACTGATCACTCCACACAGTAGCTATTTCTTTTTTGACCTTTCGGATAATGTCAAAGCAAGTTCTTGTGGAAAATCTGGCATTCTTTGCAGATAGGTTTTAAAAACAATTGGAGTAATACTTCCATGTTCCACCTCTATGATGCGTTCATTGCATACCCTTTTTTCTCGTTTTCCGTAGTTTTGAAAATTTTCTCTATTTTCATTTCATACTATTGTCTTGGCGTTCAGGTTTGTCACTCTCACATCGAAGTGCCCTGTATGCACTGGCCAATAGAACCATCTAGTCTTTATATTCAGACCATTTCTGGATGTTCACCAGTTCTAGCCTATTTTCATTTTGTTCTAAAGCTTCATTTCGAAGTCTCTCTTCATATATGAGCAACAAGATCCAGCAATTATTGTGATAATATTCCTCTCGTTTACATCTCATTTGAAGTTTATTTCTTTTCCTCTAGATTGAAGAGCAAAGTGAGAAGCAACTTCAATTGCGAAACTATAATAAAGAACTCGAAGCTCAGCTTGGGGAGACCGAGAATATAGCAGGTAAGCTAGCTCTTGACATTTTCAGGTTTATTTAGGTTTCAGAAAATTTCATGTAGTGTATTTATTCATTGTCTTTATTTGCTGGTACTGTATTAATCATCTGAATGTGTGAATATCTCTGGACTTAGTGAGAATAAAGAATCGTCAAAAGGGCATGTCGNAAACAATTGGAGTAATAGTTCCATGCTCCACCTCTATGATGCGTTCATTGTATACCCCCTTTTCTCGTTTTCCGCAGTTTTGAGAGTTTTCTCTGTTTTCAAACTATTGTCTAATCTAATTCAAACTATGGCCAATAGAACCATCTAGCCTTTATATTCAGACCATTTCTGGATGTCCACCAGTTCTAGCCCATTTTCATTTTGTTCTCAAACTTCATTTCAGCAGTTCATATGGATTGACGGGGCTACCGTGCCTAAATAAATGAAAATGAAATGAAATGAATGAAAATTTCGAAGTCTCTCTTCACATATGAGCAACAAGATCCAGCAATTATTGTGATAATATTCCTCTCGTTTACATCTCATTTGAAGTTTATTTCTTTTCCTCTAGATTGAAGAGCAAAGTGAGAAGCAACTTCAATTGCGAAACTATAATAAAGAGCTCGAAGCTCAGCTTGGGGAGACCGAGAATATAGCAGGTAAACTAACTCTTGACATTTTCAGGTTTGTTCAGGTTTCAGAAAATTTCATATACTGTATTTATTCATTGTCTTTATTTACAGGTACTGTATTTATCATTGAATGTGTGAATATCTCTGGACTTAGTGAGAATAAAGAATCGTCAAAAGGGCATGTCGAATTTCATTTTTATTTTCGTGTTTGTTTTTGTTGTCAATTTAACAAGGGTACGCTCTAGCTAAATATACTGGTTTAAGATATAACAGAAAGGTAAAAGATGAAAGATAAAATGTATACGTTTAAGTAAAACTTCCTCCTACAGTTGCGGACACTTTGCCAAATATTGGAAGGGGGAGGGCTAAGCTATTGTTTCAATCAAAAAGCATTATTTGCTTCTATTATTTTCAAATAAAAGATCTTTGTTCTAGCCAACATTGGGGGGGGGCCATCGCACCCCCGCGCCCTCCAAGTGTCCGCCACTTGTTGCTTCAGTTTTCCTTATTTTGGTACTAGTAATCTTCAATTTGGAGTACAGCTACACTCCATATATTTAAGACAAATAAATAATAGGTACTAGGAGAAAAACGGACGCAAAAAACAGACAGATTTTTCAGCACACAAATGTGTACAAATCAAATTAAGGCCTCAGTCTTCAATTCTTGATCAATTTTCTTGCAGAATTCAAGCAACGGAAACTTGACGAAATCCAACAAAAGCTCAATCAAGTGTCATTAGAACATGCTAACGAAGTGGAGAACTTGACAGTAGAGCATCAATCAGAATTGGACTTGTTGAGAAGTGAACTGACGGAAGAACATAACAACGAGATCGAACAGGGTAAGTTGATAGTAAGCTCAACTTTTTGAATTTGCAAATACATGTTTAACCTTTTTCAGTTATGTTCTACCGAATTTGATAACAACAGTTTTCCTGAAATAAATGAAAACTATGGTTCATTACGGTTCTCTTTAGCTAACTTTAGATCGTGTGTAAATCCAAGGGAGAGAAGTAACCCGTTTTGTCTTCAATCTTCCCTCTCCCTTGCTTTTATTTAGACTTGATTTCATACAACATACAACCAATATTAGTTGAATTCCCTTTGCAAATGAACTTAAGCCCGTTTTCATATTGAGCTTTAGCAATCTGAGCTTTCAAGCAATTGTTGATGTATAATCTTGGCCAAAGTTCTTGAGACAAATCATTAAATTATTCTTCTTTGGCCTTTGATTACGTGCGATCCTTCCCTTTCCCCCTTCAAGGCCCTTTAATGTTGCTTGAATCAAACATCATTTGACCTTGGCAACATTGAATTATGGCAACGGGGGGACCAGAAGGTCTTAAACGTTCGTTTTTGTCTCGATATTTTCGAAAACGTCACGACAACTTTGAGATTTGCATATTTCCCAACTAGTTTTGGCCAGGATTATTTGTCATAATCTCAAGGCCTCCAGCTGATTTGGGTTTGCAAGCTCAAGCTCGCTGTCCTCTCTTCGAACAAGATTTTCGTCTGATATTGGGTGGCACCTGCTGTATCCTACCGGGTGCGCCAAAATAAACTATGCACGTTTGGCAGGCCACAATAGATCGTACACTGGACCGATTTTGAAGATGTATGACGTAATCTTTAGCAGAAAGCCTGAATTAGTTTCTGGGACTATTTACAAATTTTTCCGTTTTCCGTTTTTAGAGCTAGAAGCGAGTTTCTTAAATGTTCGTTTTCGAAACATTGAAAACGATCAAAAAACGTCGATCAAATTTTAAAAGATTTAACATGAATGAACAACGAGAAAACGTTTTCAGGGGGATTTAGGGGTTTAGTACAAGCTCTTGTACAGCAGATTACAATTGGTCATTTTCTAAATCGCAAATCACCACGAACAAGTTCTCTCCCTGTCTATTCATGTCGATTCTTTAGAAAACTTGATCGATGTTTTTTTATCGTTTTCAGTGTTTTCGAAAACCAAAATTTTTGGAAACTTGCTTCTAGCTCTAAAAACTGAAAGTGAAAAAATTTGCAAAAATCTCAGTATCTAATTCAGGCTTGCTGCTAACGATTAAGTCATAAATCTTTCAGTGGGCTGTGTATCAGGCTAGTCAAGTGTACGATTTATTGTGGCCTGCCAAACGTGCATAGTTTATTTTGGCGCACCCGGTATTAGGATATAGTGCAAGAGTGTAACCAACGTACTAGCCTGTGAAACGGCGGCTTTAACTGGTATCCCAAATATTTATTACGATTTTCTTTTCCTCTTTCAGTTAAATTGAAGCTTGGGAAATCAATAGAAGATTTGAAAGAAGTGCATTCGAAAGAGGTGCGTTATTACTGTGACTTTCAAATCTTTGGCTTGCTTGCCGCTTTTTTATTTGAATGTTTGCACTATTCGATACTAGAGTAGTTAACAGAATTGTATAATACTGCAACCTGCAAGAAAAAGATAAAATGTCTTACTGAAAAGGGTAAGAAAGAGATTAGCCTCACCATGCCTGGTTATGTTGTTGTGATGGCAATGAGTCGCTCTTTTGGTTGCAGTAAAGCTTTTTTATTATTTGCACGATGCCCATCCAAGACTTTTGACAATAATCCCTCAAAACTGGAGATTCCTTGAGTTTAGCTAATGATTGGCTTGGGTGTTACTGTCACGTGGCTGTGGGTTTCTTTTTTGTTTCTCTGGTGTTGAATCTGCTTGTTTTTGTTTCGTAGATTTATCCTTTGCACGAACCAAACTGATGGGTTTGTGACGAAACACATCTTTGGTTATTGAACGTTGCTCTTTATTGCAGCTATTCTTTGTTGCAGCTATTCTTTGTTGCAGCTATTAACTTAAATTCTCTCCTTTCAGGGTTTCAGGTATATTTTGGTTGTTATTCTTTTACAGGAGTGAACAGTTTCTTTCCACAGATTACAGTGTCTAATGTTGCGTTTGTGGCTTTATTACGACGAGTCCGTTATTTAAGGCAATTTGTGAATTCTGTACCGCAAATCATTTGCTTATAATTGGAGTACGTAAAACTGAGCTTTTTAATCTATTTTACGCATGTCGCAGGCAAGGGGAGCAATAGACTGTTTTTTTGGATCAATTAGGAAATCGTAGAGTCTAATAGAAGGCGTAGCTGCGTTTAAAAGTTCCGTTCATATATTAAGGCTTGTTCTACCAGTAGATGTATTTCATAGTGTAATGAAGCAGACGTTGCTTTGTCATTCAAATTCAATATATTTTTGCCGTAAGGGAAACGTAAATGAAAGTACTATATTTTTGGAAAATCTTTATTAATTTAATATAGTTATCGGGAGGCTCATGATTTATCAATTTGCAAGATTTACAGGAAGATTATGCGAGTGTGAAAGTTCTAAAAGTTTCAAATTTAGATCTCCCCCCCCCCCTAACTTCTACCTTAATTGATAACTTGTTGTAACCTCCAAGTGTAGATATCTTCGTGTTTGATGTTGGTATACATTTTTTTTAGATCAACGACCTTCAGGAAAAGCACACAACGGTGGTAAAAACCTTACGAGATGAATATGACAAAACAATGGCTATGAAAGATGAAGAATCCGCAAAATCTAGCGAAGGTACTTTGGCATATTTGTGTCTGAGCGTTTGTAGTATCAGTATTAGAAATTGCATCCTTCCTTGAGACTTAAATTGCATCCACCTTACTATGTTTCATTCACAAGACTGGTTGGTTTGATTAAGAACATTTCCAACCTTAGATGCATGCCATGCAGCCACCAAGTCCCCTCTCGTAATTTTCTTTCTGTTCCGTAAATTCCGTTTCACATAAGATGTAAGCCATGTTATCCATGGTCAAACAAAAAAGAAACTTTTGCTTGCGACATTATTTTGAGAATTCGCAAGTCTGGCCCGACATCTAAAATTAGACAGACTCTTGTACAGTATTTTTTCTCAATCTTTAATCGCGTGTAGTCTTTATGTGTAATTGTCTGTTTTAAATTGTTTTTCCCATATAATGGCTGTGGAGTA
>REGL01001617.1:4341-16902 GCA_004194395.1 Aurelia aurita complex sp. Pacific
GAACTTGCAGCTTGGAGGCTGGGCAGTCTGAAAGCTTCTCTTCGATGAACTCAGTTGAGTGAGCCCGAATGTGTCACAGAACATTTGTGAATTCGAGGGTCACTCATTCGCAAGAGTGTACGAGATTTTTTTAGAACAGCAGGATTTCGTATACGAGATCTTTTGAGTGAAATTCCCCTCCTTTTGGTGACTGACTTCCTATCCTACGTCAAAGCGAGGGTAGGGCATTCCCCTAGGGTCTGGTCCGTTAGGGTCCGGTCCTAGTGGTCCTGGGTCTGGTTATTCCGTTATGCCAAGTTGAAGGGGGCCTCATCTGCAATTTTTGCATTATAAAAAGTTGCCATTGACGTCCTTGAATAATCGATCTGGTAGATCAGGGAATAGGATTTTGGCAGGTGCTTTCTCGATTTCCAAATCTTCAGGATCGTATTTGAAAAGGCAGCGATTCTTTTTGTTCTTGATCATCATCCTACCACAATTGTAGCAAACATGGGCAAAGAACGTTTTCCTTGCAATCTTTTCATTTGCTAGCTTCATTTTTCATAAGTACTTTGGATTGGTAGTAAGATTGCTACAAGGTTTATCAACTTGAGCATTTGCATCGCGATTTGTTGATTTTGGCCCTCATTTTTGTTTTTGGGTAGGCTCTTTGTAGGGAGGAACTCTCTCAGTAGCAAAGCTAGTCGAGGAGGGAGCACCCCCTTTTCAGATAATATTTTTAGAAACTATGAGATGCCTTGTCGTGTGCAGAGAATACATTTGAGAGACAGTAAAAATGCATGCTTCTTTGCATTGCATAGAGATTTCTTTCAACAAGATCAACATGCTGTATCATGAAACAACTATTTCATTCTCCCCTGATAATACCTTATGTACCTGCAGCTTTGGCAAGGGTAAAATTCTGAAAGGGGCTTTGTTAAGGTGGTTGTCTACCATTATAGGCCAATTTTTGACAAAAATAAAATTCATGTTAAAAATATAGCCTGAAGACTAGAGAATCTATGGGTGAAAACCTTGTTCCGGTGTATTACTCCCTTTCCAAGCTATTGGCAATTATTTCAACTGAGGTATGGATATTTTTGCTTAGCAACACCTTAGCAACCACTTTGGCCCTTTTTCCAAAAAAATTATCGCTTATTTTAGGGGCTATGAGAACCCCTGAACCACCTAGATGCTTGAATTGAAGCTGATTCTTATTATTATGAATTTGTCTCGTTCTGATGGGGCTTAGTTTTGCCGGTAAATGAGGCTAGACAACCAAAATATCTGTCGCTTAGGCCGTCTCCTTCACGGTGAAACATTTCATTTAGTAATCGTGAAGTAGTTTTGTTTAAATAGTTCAACAACCAAGGCTTTATCTATTTTAATGTTATGGGGAACAAAAAGAACAAGAAGAGAGTATCTGTGAAGTCATTTCATGGCAACCAATATGCAGCTGGAAGCAAAAAGAAGGGTCGAAAGAAGCAAGACCAAGCAGCATCTACATCTCATCGTCAAGAAAAACGAAAAGCAAACGATGACACTCCTCTCTCAAGGAGTGCAAAAAAGGTCAGACTGGAGGATGAAAACATTGAATCAATTGATGACTTTTTCTTTTTTATGAATTTCTCAATCCTTAAATATGTTATCGAAGCAGTTTCCAAGCATTGTGCAACTTGCAGTGGAAAGAATCCCAATGTTGTTCTTCAGCATCTCAGCAATGAAAGAATGGGCTTTTCCCAGAAATTCAAGATCTCTTGCAGCAGCTGTTCATGGTGTATAAACACCTATACATCACCAAAGATAGAAAAAAATGACTCTCCTGGCCAAAACAGACACACTGTCAACACATTAGCTGCTATTGCTTTTCGCGAAATTGGTAGGGGGCATGAGGCAATGAAAATGTTTAATTATTGCATGAATATGCCGCCCCCGATGGCAAAGAAGGCATTTGCCTCAATCTCTGATGATTTATATCAGGCTTATGAAGATGTTGCCAATAAGAGCATGGCTAGAGCTGCTGATGAGGTAAAGGAATATAAGAGTGCTGAAATCAATGACTGTCAGGTAACCATTGATGGTACATGTCAAAAGCGTGGGTATGCGTCTTTGAATGGTGCTGTTGTTGCTGCATCAAAAGAAGGGAAAATCATAGATTTTCAAATTATGTCAAAGCATTGCATGGGTTGTAGGATTTGGAAGAGTAGAGAAGGTACCCCAGCATATGATGAATGGAAACTGAACCACAAGTGCAGTATCAACCATACAAAGTCTGCTGGTGCCATGGAGGCAGATGGTGCTGTGGCAATGTTTCAAAGATCTGTTGAGACACACAATCTTCGTTATCGCTGGTATATTGGGGATGGTGATACAGAAGCCTTTTCAAAAGTAAAGAATTCAAATCCCTATGGTGATGATGTGGTTCCACAGAAACTGGAGTGCGTGGGACACGTTCAGAAACGACTTGGCACCAGGCTACGTACATTGCGGAATAACCACAAAGGGAAAGTCTTAGAAGATGGGAAGAAGATTCTTGGTAGAGGAAGACTTACAGATAAAGCAATTAATACCTTGCAGAACTATTATGGTATGGCCATAAGGCAAAATACACATTGTCTTTTTAGTATGAAAAAGGCAGTGGGTGCAGTCCTATACCATTGTAGTGACATTACAATGGAAGACGTCCGCCACCAATTTTGTCCCAGAGAGCCAGAGGGCTGGTGTCGAAACTAATCCTGGCCCTCAGATCGATAGGCGTTTCAAATTTCTTCATTGGAACTTAAATAGTATCTGCGCTAGAGGAGCTTTTAAGATTCCACTGCTGGAAGCATACCATTCTGTTTATCGGTTTGACGTCATGGCTCTCTCTGAGACTATGCTAAATAGTACGGTTAGTAACGAAGAGATTGAGATTGAAGGTTTCAGCAAAGAGATTTATCGTAATGATCACCCAAGTGACACAAAAACTGGAGGAGTAGCAATAAAACGGCTAGCAATAAAACGTAGAAAGGATCTTGAATCATTGCAAGAGATGATAGCTACTGAAATAACGATAGCACGCAAGAAAATTCTTTTCACTACAATTTATCGGAGCCCAAGCCAAAATAGTGAACAATTCGAAAACTTTATAAATAAACTACAGATAGCTCTGAACCGTATGCAAAGCGAACGACCCCATTCACTGATATTAACTGGAGACTTTAACTGCAGATCGACCCAATGGTGGGCACAGGATGTTGATAATCCAGAGGGGGCAGCCCTTGATGAACTGATCGAAACCAATAGTTTACATCAGCTAATAGATATGCCGACTAACATAGGAAATGAAGGCATGTCCTGCATAGACTTGGCTTTGGCTTTTACAATTTGATTAAGTTTTCAAATTACGATTTGCTATTTCAAGAAGAATTTGTTTCCCATGGATGCATTTTAAAATGTACAAATAGAATTTAGTTTGTCGATTCAAGTTCTTGATCTGTNGAGACTTTAACTGCAGATCGACCCAATGGTGGGCACAGGATGTTGATAATCCAGAGGGGGCAGCCCTTGATGAACTGATCGAAACCAATAGTTTACATCAGCTAATAGATATGCCGACTAACATAGGAAATGAAGGCATGTCCTGCATAGACTTGGCTTTGGCTTTTACAATTTGATTAAGTTTTCAAATTACGATTTGCTATTTCAAGAAGAATTTGTTTCCAATGGATGCATTTTAAAATGTACAAATAGATTTTAGTTTGTCGATTCAAGTTCTTGATCTGTATCTTAATTGCATGAATGCACTTTCATGTACACAATTTGATTTCAAATTGAATGTCTTGATATCACATTGCAATTTTGGTGGTCATGACACTTAATATGTTTGCCTCATTCAGACTGACAAATCCTTTCAGAAGGACCATATCCTCCTCCAATATGTACTCCTCTTTTTCTCCCTCTACTGACACAAAGTCAATGAGCCATACATACACAGACTTGCAAGAAGCTGCCTTCTTCTTTGCTGCTTTGCTGGGTTTAAACCTCCACGAGTCACTGCAGAGATGCATTGACTGCAAGTTCCAGAAGCAGCATCTCCAGGATAAAATTGAGCATTTAGAGTGAGCATTCAGAGGGGGCACTGGGGGCACGGCCCCCCAAGATTTTCTAATATGCCATTTTATTTNATTTCAAATTGAATGTATAGATATCACATTGCAATTTTGGTGGTCATGACACTTAATATGTTTGCCTCATTCAGACTGACAAATCCTTTCAGAAGGACCATATCCTCCTCCAATATGTACTCCTCTTTTTCTCCCTCTACTGACACAAAGTCAATGAGCCATACATACACAGACTTGCAAGAAGCTGCCTTCTTCTTTGCTGCTTTGCTGGGTTTAAACCTCCACGAGTCACTGCAGAGATGCAATGACTGCAAGTTCCAGAAGCAGCATCTCCAGGATAAAATTGAGCATTTAGAGTGAGCATTCAGAGGGGGCACTGGGGGCACGGCCCCCCAAGATTTTCTAATATGCCATTTTATTTTCAGGAAATGCCCATTTGCCTGAAACTTTACTTTATATTTCTTCCTGCAGGGGAGGTGAAAGTAAAGCTACCAAAAGATTTCGCCATCTGCATGCTGAAATTTCACAACTGCCTTCCCTTTGGGTTCAAAATTGAACAGTTCCATTCATTGCACTTACTGCAACTGAGGTGGTAATTAATGTGCGATTGTTAAAAATTTGGAATTCAGATCTCCATTAAAAATAATTGCTTCTCCACATCGAGAAAATATTCGTTATTCAGTTATAAATGTAGAAAATGATGACCCAGTGAATGTCTGTATGCCTCTTGTTGATGAACTGAAGTCAAAGGAAAAAGAAATGGACAGAGCCATGGTATTCTGTCAAATATTAAATCATATGCAGTTGCTGTATAGGCTCTTTTTTAAAAAAATTTTTAAAAAGATAATTACAGATTCCTTTACAAAATATCATGGCTTAATACGGTTGCTTGTAGCAAGTGTTGCATTTGGGATGGGGGTTGACTGTAAATGTCTCCATTTAATTGTACCACAGCTAGTGCCTGGCTCTTGACAATTAGTGTGACAGCAGACTTCAGAATGTGATCATTCCACACAGATATATGGCATAATCTTGTCCACAAACTTTGTATTTCGTCTCTTAACATTCATCATCTTTGTCTTCCTGATTCAGTATAATTTGTTTGATCATGGCTTCAAAGCTCTTATAGATTTCATCCCACTGTTCTAATGAAGAACTTGTGAATTGCGGTGTTGCATATTTGACTGTTTCAAGTGCTTTCAGTCCGGGATTCTTTGCATATTCTTTGTATTTGGCATGCCCACGGCCTCTTCCAAACATTGCGTGCATTCGATTTGAGCGTTTTATCAGCAACTTTTAATCGTTAAATCTCTCTATGATGACAATTTGTCAAAATTCTTGACAACCTTGAGTTTATTTTTTTATATTTCAGTTTCATCATGTGGTATAATCTAATTTTTCTAGGCCCATGAACCCTCCACAACAAACGTGTGGCATTTGCCACAAAAATATTCCAGATCATTATAAATCAGTTTTTTGTAACAACTGCAATCTTTGGGTCCATATAAAATGCAATAACATTTTTAATTCTGAATATGTTGAACTTCAAAAAGAAGCTGACAATGTGCCTTGGTTTTGTCTAAAATGTACAAAGGTCATGTTTCCTTTTGGTCAATTAGATAATGATGAACTTTCAAACCTGTATGAATTCAATTTTCCATCTTTTGTTGATTCATTGCCATTTGCCATCTTTTGAAATAACTTCTGGTCTCACAAACTGACCTAACTTAGAAGACTACGATGNTATTCCAGTTCATTATAAATCAGTTTGTTGTAACAACTGCAATCTTTGGGTCCATATAAAATGCAATAACATTTTTAATTCTGAATATGTTGAACTTCAAAAAGAAGCTGACAATGTGCCTTGGTTTTGTCTAAAATGTACAAAGGTCATGTTTCCTTTTGGTCAATTAGATAATGATGAACTTTCAAACCTGTATGAATTCAATTTTCCATCTTTTGTTGATTCATTGCCATTTGCCATCTTTTGAAATAACTTCTGGTCTCACAAACTGACCTAACTTAGAAGACTACGATGTTGATAAACATTTACCTGCTAATTTCAACTCAAGTTATCATACTCTCCAGGACTTATCTACTCTTAATACTTCACAAAATGATTTTTCCTTATTTCATATGAATATCAGAAGTCATTCTCTTCATCATGATGAGCTTGTCTCCATTTCCGCAAGTCTGAAAATTAACTTTGATGTTATTGGTCTGTCTGAAACTTGGAATTCATTTGAGAATCCTATAAATATGAATGTTGAAATTCCTGGTTATAGTTATTTTCCATACAGATCACAGAGTCAAAATGGTGGTGTTGCACTTTATGTGAAAGCAGGTCTTTTTCCTTTTCCTAAAACAGACCTAGAAAAAGATAGCGCTGATTTCGAATCAGTCTGGATTGAAGTTGAAAACAAAAATGGTAAAAATTATTTGTTTTGTTGTGTCTATCGTCATCCAAACTCATCTATTGAAACCTTCAGTGATTATCTACAAGAAATTTTATCCAGTCCATCTGTGTGTAATAAACAGGTTTTTGTTCTTGGAGATTTTAATATCAACCTTCTAAATTATAACTCTAACACACCTACTACAAACTTTGTTAACTTCCTCTTCTCAAAGCAATTTCTTCCTTACATAATTCATCCCACTCGAGTGTCTGTAAATTCTTCCACGCTTATTGACAATATCTTTTCTAACATCACAAACAATGAAACCTTAAGTGGTAACATTACAACTCAAATAACAGATCATTTCCCTCAATTTCTAATTGTCAAGCAGGCTGGCATCACATATAAGAATTTATCATATTTCCAACATGATTTCTCCAACCTCAATGCTGAAAATCTCCTGAATGATTTTGCAAGTCTTGACCTAAACTACCTGAATGACAGTGCTCTAGACGTCAACACTAA
Source organism: Aurelia aurita complex sp. Pacific (assembly GCA_004194395.1). NCBI lineage: Eukaryota > Metazoa > Cnidaria > Scyphozoa > Semaeostomeae > Ulmaridae > Aurelia > Aurelia aurita complex sp. Pacific. Next base: position 11,348 of record REGL01001617.1, read on the forward strand.
ATTCAATAGGTTCCTATCCAGCCTTGATACTTTAGTTAAAAGTCATGCTCCTCTCAAGAAACTTTCAAAGAGAGATATAAAGTTTAGGAATAAACCATGGATTAATGGTAAAATACAAAAAATGATGCGCATCAGGGATAGGTTGCTGGGTAAGCTCAAAAGGAATAATGATGTTTCACTTAAAGATCTGTACAAAAAGTTTAGAAATCGGGTTTCTGAATCCTTGAAAGAAAGTAAAGCTAGTTATTTCTATAACTATTTTCAAAGAAACAGTAACAACATGAAACAGTTATGGTCAGGAATCAAATCAGTCATAGATATTAGAAAGTCAAGTAATATAAATGTGATAAGTAAGCTTAAGGATTCAAATGGGAACATTACATCTGATCCAGCCATTATTGCTAACATTTTTAACAAGTACTTTGTCAATGTTTCTCATGATATCACTAGAAATATACCAAGATCTAATAAGTCTCCTTTGGATTTCATGGTGGACAGAATTGGAAATTCTTTCTTTACTGCACCTTCTGTTCCTCTTGAAATATCAGATATAATCTCACTGCTGAAGTCTGGAAAGTCTCTGGGACCCAACAGTATACCTATGAAAATTTTGAAATTCCTTTCCCCAGTGATATCCACTCCACTATCGCAAATTATAAATGAATCATTTCAGTCTGGGATATTTCCTGAAAGGATGAAGTTAGCGAAGATAATCCCACTTTTTAAGAAAGGTTGTCCACTGACAGCTTCTAATTATAGACCTATCTCTCTTCTCTCTGTCTTTAGCAAAATCACAGAAAAAGTCATGTATGAGCGTCTCTATAATTTCCTTGTTAAACATGAAATCTTATATAATTTGCAATTTGGATTCCGTGCAAGCCATTCCATCAACCATGCCCTGGTTAGTCTAACAGAAGCTATCAAGAACTCATTAGATAATAGAAAATTTGGTTGTGGTATTTTCATTGATTTGCAAAAGGCTTTTGACACAGTGAATCATGATATTCTTTTGATGAAGCTTGAACATTATGGTATTAGAGGAACTGCTTTTGATTGGTTCAAATCTTACCTTTCTGATAGGAAGCAATATGTTTCAGTAAATGGATCTAACTCCAGTTACCTCAATGTTACCTGTGGGGTCCCACAGGGTTCTGTCCTTGGCCCTCTCCTTTTTTTAATTTACATTAATGACTTACCTCTCTCATCATCAAAACTAACCTTTTACTTATTTGCAGATGATACTAACATTTACTATGAAGCTGACAATCTTGATCTGCTTAAAAGGACAGTAAACACCGAATTGAAAAAAGTGAAGATGTGGCTTGACTTGAACAAATTGTCATTGAATATTGATAAAACAAATTTTATTATTTTTAAGTCTCCTCAACATCCTCTCTCTGAAGCAGTTAGTATAAAAATTGGAAACCTCCCTGTCAAAAAAACCTGTTATGTCAAATTTCTTGGTGTCCTTCTTGATGAAAATCTTTCTTGGAAATATCACTTGACAGAGCTTTCAAAAAAACTTGCTAGAACTTGTGGTATGTTTTTCAAAGTAAGACACTTTTTACCCATTCATGTTTTAATTTGTCTTTACAATTCTTTATTCTCACCGTTTCTTCAATATGGTATTTTAGTTTGGGGTCTTACATATGAAACTCATATAAATCCAGTGTTCTTACTGCAGAAAAGGGTGATAAGGGCAATCTCATTTGAAAATTTTACTTCTCCAGCTACACCAATTTTCTCTAACTTGAAGATTTTGAAGCTGCATGATCTCTTTAAGCTGAAATTGCTCAGTTTTGTGTATGACTGTGTTAATAAGATCTCCCCCTCCTGCTTTCATTCTTTCTTTGCATTAGTTGAATCTGTTCATCAACATAGTACACGACAAGTTAGCAAGAACAACATTTTTTTAACTCGTAAAAATACCCTGCAGTATGGACTCAGGTCTGTGCGCTATTTTGGAGCAAAGTGTTGGAATGACATTCCCGTTGATATAAAAAGTTCACCATCTTCTCGTTGCTTTCGTCGAAAACTCAAAGCCTTTCTTTTTGAAAACAATTACCAGTCATAGAAGTCGAAAATAAGTCTTTCCAAGTTCATTAGTCATCTTTAAAAACAGGGGGTGCTCTCTCCTCGATTAGCCTAGCTACTGAGAGAGTTCTTCCTCAAGAAATTCCCCTGCATGCAATTCATTTACTTAGTCTTGTTTTGATAATTACATTATTGTGTTGTATTTTAGTTATTTTGTATTGAATGTTATTGTATGTAGAGGAATTTTAAAATATGAAACTGAAACTGAAAAAAAAAACTGAAAAACTGATCATAATATAGGCCACATCAACGGTGCATTATTGCCCATGGTTTGACACACAGACAGATCTACAAAGGAGACAAGGATCAACTATCCCCAGCTTAGCCGCGTATAACTTGATATTCAAATCCAAAAACATATCCCTTAAATTGAAGCTTGTAAAATTGAATGCATTTTGTGCGTCTAAGTTGCTGTACAGTTCCGAGTTGTGGAAAGTCACAACAACTTAAGAAAACCAATTTGATTCTTTTCAAAGGTCGATATCAGTTGGCCGAAAAGATCAACAATAATGAGCTATATAAAAAATATCATCAGAGCCATAAAGTACAATGATCAGAAGGAGACAACCCAAGAGGAGGAGGAGGGGTGTACTTAGTATATTTTGCTGACGTGGTGTGCGCTCCTTTCCGGGTATTGTTTTCGCCTCTTTTTTCTAACGCCAGATACGAACTACGTCCTTTGGAGTTGAGTCCATTACTTACCTTTGAAATAAACTGTGGCAGCTTTTACCGCAAGAAATAAAGCAATGAAATAGCCTTCTTTTCTTCAAAAAGCAAATTAGATGCTGGAATGGTGATAAATGCAACTGCATGCTCTGCAAAGTATATATCCCGAAAGTTGGGTTTCTAATAGGATAGATTTTTAACTTATTTTTCCTTTAATATATATTGACATTTAATCATATTGTAAATTGTATATTTTAAAAATAGTATGCGCTAATTAGCTCTAATTTAGCTATTCATTCTATTTTAGCCTACTTTTAATAGATATTTGAAAAAAGGACTGAATGAAAAAAGAGAGCTAACAGCAAACAAAGCGGACTGGAAAGGAATTATTAAAGATATAGTGGTAGAAGAACACCATACACTATAACTTTGTATTTCATTAAACCTACTTATGGGCATTTGTCACACGTTTATTTAAAAAATATTGTAAAGTGAGCATAAGCTATGTTTCAGCGAGAAAATGATTTATCCCTTTTCTTCAAAATGTATGAGTAGCTTCTTCATTGGTTTATAATTCAATTTTCTTCATTTTAGCCCTTAGAAAATTTCAAAATTTGATCGTAGTTTTAATTGCTTTTCGAAATGTTTCACAAAATTGCACAACAGAAAAAAGTCAATGACCCTTGATCGGTATGATCAATATCAGTTTGCTGAATTTTCATATCTAATTAAACTCTTTAAAAAGAAAACGCTGTAATTTTACATTGATGGACAGTTCATGATCTTGTATTTTGCCAAGTATGAAGACCTTTTAGCTCACTAGGTAGTGTAAGTAAGAATGAAATTTACACTTTTCAAAGACGTTCGCTGCAACGTATTTTCTTACATTTGTGTAAATTTGTAGGATCGATGGAATAGAGACGTTGACAAAAGAGATCGACTTGCAGAGTAATCGACGCTGTAATAAAATCAAATATTTAGAGCACGTCGTACTTGTGATGAAATTCAATTTCACGTGGAGAAAGAACATCGAAGTAACATTACAGAGCCCGTCTGGTACAAAGTCCATAATGTTAAGATCAGGTATGAGAATGCAATATTCCTCATTTGTTGATCTTGGTGCTTTGGGTGTTGAAATATAAATGTTGAGAGTTCAAATTCGATGTCACCTCAAAATCGGATATTTGGCGTTTTTGGGCTTAGCAAATTCTTGAGGCAAGTAAATCATGGACCAACAAATCGAATGTGGGATTCTCGTTCCTACACAAACCCCTTACCCTTCTTTTCCTAATTTTTGGGTCTAAATGATGAGTGATTTTACCAAACAAAGCTTTCACCTGTAGATTAGCCTTTCACTGAAAGATAAACTCCAATTCTTTTTAACCATGGAGCTGCTCTTTCCTCGATTAGTTTATCTATTGAGAGACCTCCCCTTTTGAGAAATTTCCTGCGAAAAGATTCTCTTGCATATTATTTGTTATATTGCTAGCACCTATTTGTTGTTTTGTTAGTTTGTATTTCCTTATTGTAGTTTGTTGGTTTGTGGTAGTAAACTGTAATTATTTTGATTGCATTTGTATGTAGTTGAATTTTCAAATGACATGCACTGAATTGAAATAAATCTCAGTTTTGAATGTAGGCCACGTACTTTTTATTCCACAGCCCGCAAAAGGCGTTAACTCTATTAATACCGGGTTGTATGAACCCTTTTAGTATCGGCAGAGGGGGTACAAAGTTTCTAATAAATTAATTAATTAAATAATGAAAATTTGATTCAATGCAAAATGTTTTGCTCAATAATTATGATTAAAAACTATTAATTTCACATATTATTGGTGAAATCAAGTACCTTAATCGATATTTGAGGTAATTCCATGAATTTTGCATGCAAAAATTACTGATTCATTAGGAATATGACGTCATAAAGATTGATGACGTCATAGAAATAATAAACTGCTGATGTCAGCAAATATAAATAAATTATATATCAAATGAAATTACTCATCGAGACGAATCGAGTGGTATATATATTGTTGAGATGTAGTAGCAAGGAAAGAAATTAGAGCCATTTTAAAGAATTTCTTTGTGACCACTCTCCAAATATGGGCATGTAGTGGTCACGTGGTCAAACAATAGGTATTGACATTTCTATTTTCTGACTGCCAACTAAATTTAGGAAAAGTCAAGAAGTTTCAGCTTTATGGCTAGCATCGTTTGAGAGCTATTAAAAAAATCCGGTAGGGGGGGGCAAAAAACGCCCCTGTCCCCCGGTTAAAATAGGGTTAAAAGTGGCAGCTGTTTGCTCAAAGTCATAAAAATGTTGATGGATGCTTATAAACAAACACGTAATGAGGTCAATAGATTGAATACAGATTTAAGCGTGACTATTTTACTATCAAGATTGCCCTTTGCCAAGGTAATTTTAAAACACCTGCAAAACCATGAACATGGTCCTCAATAAATAGTCAAAAACGACTCAAATGATGTCACTTGATGTTGATGGTAAGCATGTCACTGATAATGATGCTGTTACTCAGACAATTAATTACTTCATCTGTGATATTGGCAAATCTCTTAGCGACAAGATTCCGCTGAAAGCAAAGCCCGTTTTTAAAGATAAACTGGAAGTTAACCCTGAAAATCTACAGTTTGAATTGCAAGCCTTTGATGTTCATCGCTCGGACACGAAAGATTTTGGAAAATTTAAAACGTCCAAGGGTTTTGTTCCGGATTGCATTGCTAATCATTTCCTAAAGATCGGTTTCTCTGTTATTGCAGGATCTCTCTATGAAATG
>REGL01001617.1:30685-60353 GCA_004194395.1 Aurelia aurita complex sp. Pacific
GGAAAAGGCGCACATGCACGCTTCTTTTGGAGATATGGCACAACTTTATTATCCTTACCACATTTTTATTATATGCGTTTTATCGGTGCCATGCCCATGCGCCTTTTATTCCTTTCAAAATCAAAAGACTGAAAATTGACAGGTGCTTTGGAAAATTTCCATGATGCAAATCAAGGCTTGGCCCTTTTTCAAAACATCTGGTTTTGGGTGCACTGTAAATTTTGACTTAGCAAGCTTATATCTCCGGTGTTTGATGTACGATTTTTGAATGCAAGGTATGTGCATCTAAGTTGAAGATTGATACATTTAGCTATAAACTCGGAGAGTAATGATACCTTATCGTTTTGTTCCTATTTCCACTTAAAAGGGGATACTTTTTCTGAGACACCCGGTATATTCAATACAATTGTCAAGTTTTGAAATAGAATCTTTATGAAGTGGCAATGGTAAATATATCATGGACCAAAATGGCACATGGAATTGTCGTTCCCATACCGACACCATAGCAGCATTTTTCTAATTTCTGGGTCCTAAAGATAGATGCTTTTACCAAACAAATGTTCACATTTACGTTAGCCCTTGACTGATAAATTAACATTTCAGTTTTGAATATCGGCCAACTACTCTTTGTTATACGGCCAGCCAAAATTGTTAACTTGTTTCTGACTCACCCTATATACTGACGTAAAATGTCCTTAGCAAATGAGAAAAACGTAGATGAACTCATTGTGATACACCACCGCGTCAAGTGTGAAATAATATTACGGGTGTATTATCTGCAGCGAACATGTTTTTGTGATGTATGTTCTTTAGCCTAAAGCAGCATAACTGAATAGCTGACGTTCGTCGTTAAAGACGTACCTACACTTCCCCATAGCCATTTCGCTACGGGCACCACAAATGATACTGGCTGTCCCCTAGAACAAGCAAATAGATTTGTTGGGCTTGCGATGAAGATATAGCTTTAATCAATGGTTAGCGATTCTCCTCTGGAATAAGATGATCGCCCTGACCACCTGATTCGAGTCTTTTAATTGCTTGACTTAGAAGAAAACTTGAAGCAGTTTAATGGTACCGTTTTTTGCAAAAAGGCTGCGCTACTTTCCTCAGTTTCTACCGGTTGAATCATCATAATCTTTAGAGGTCTGAAAGTCCGCAGCTCTCAAATCATGTATTGGGTTCCCAGAAATCAACAATACCTGTGTTACTAATATATCGACTTAGGTAAGAAAATTTAGTTTGTCAAAATCCATCATTTCGATTCAAATTATATGCGAATTTATATATGCTTCATCTCAAAATGAAAATATGATAGTCCAAAGTGTATACTTGTAATGATACCGTAACCTTCTGATACACCTAGTGATAGCTGAAGGTTACCCTTAATCCATATGGCTTTTTAAAGCTACCAAGACTGCCCTTCAAAAACTGCTTTACGCTCAACAGAGTTCAGTACAACTTGGCATAGATACAGAGCTAGTAATTTGTGTCATATATAAGTTGTTTGTTTTTACGTGCGGATACACTAGGCGATTACTACACAAAATATCTTTACTAAATGTTTCGGGCTTAGCCCTTCATCGGCAGTAACGAAGCAAGTACGTTAGAGCGTAAGAAGCAGAAAGAGAACAAGAGATATAATGGTGTATTAATAGAAAGTCTTTCGCTTCCTACTGTCTTGGTCCGCGAATAAATGTCCTAGAACGACCATATCCCCTGTTGAATGTCCCTCTGAATTTAAATGTCTTGAAACATTTGTGTTGGCATGCTCAATCTTTTGTTCTTTCTCGTGGGTTTTATTTTCCACTTTCCGCAAATTTTCACCAATCGGTTATTAACCCTATTTTAACCGGGTAAAAAAAAAGTTGTTTTCTACCGGGGGGCCGTTTTTCGCCCCCCCCCCCCTGTTTTTCTCCGAAAGTATAACAGCTATGACAATGAAACTTGCACAGTGTCACAACTGAACAAAGGAAAATCTAAAAATAGCATCATTTAATCAAAAGTCACGTGATTGGTTGCTAGGCAATCAAAAACAATGCAAATTTTGACAAAATCGAGCTATTGCAAAAAAGGGCCCATAGTTAGCAAAGAGCTGGATAAAATCGGCAAAAACCATCCAAATGCCTGTTTGATAGCTTTAATTTGTAGTTCCATATGGTTTCATACGGCTATTTTTGGTGGCTAATTAATTAACTAATGAATTAATGACAATTTGATTCATTGCAAAATTGTTTGCTCAATGATTATGATTAAAAACCATCAATTTCGCATATAATTGGTGATATCAAGTACCTTCATCGATATTTGAGGTAATTCCATGAGTTTTGCACGCAAAAATTACTAATTAATTAGGATCATGACGTCATAAAGATTGATAAACTGCTGATGTCAGTAAATATAAATAAGTTATGTATCAAATGAAAGTACTCACCGACATGAATCGAGTGGTATATATATTGTTGAGATTTAGTAACAAAGGAAGGAATTAGAGCCATTTTAAAGAATTTCTTTGTGACTACTCTCCAAATATGAGCAAGTGGTGGTCACGTGGTCAAACAATAGGTATTGAAATTTCCCTTTTCTGATTGCCAACTAAATTTTAGGAAAAGTCAAGAAGTTTCAGCCTTATAGCTAGCATCGTTTGAAAGCTACTTTAAAAAATCCGGTAGGCGGGCGAAAAACGTCCCCCCCCCCCGGTTAAAATTGGGTTAAGGTGACAACGTGTCCCTCCAATATATAAAGCTCAGGTAATTTGTAGCGTGTAGTGCAATTTAGGTGTGGCTACCATGCCTCATGACATCACAGTGACATCACAGTTGAAAATCTGTGAAAATCAGGCTTCCAAGCTTAATTTGAGTTTAAAGAAGATTATCAAGATATTTCTACTGTTAACCCCGCAAGACAAAGGCTGGTCAACATTGAGAAACATTTCCTGGAATTATTGCCAAAGTCTTTCTCTCATTAGATGTCAAGAGAGATTCATGATTACGCAAACTTACCCCAACTAATATTTTGGTTTACTGACAGATATTTTCGTCTGACTGCTAATGTGAGACGGACTAGACTCATATGGTTAACAACTTTACTTACCTTTGGTGATTAGAAGTTGCGAGCCGAGCCTAATTCGCTCGCTGGTATTAGAAATTGATGCATACAAGTTCCATAACCCTGCCTTTGGATGCCTTAACACACAGGGTTGGATTTTCGAATATTTTAGTCAAGTTTGAAGGTTTATTGGTACCCAAAGAGCGACAACACCCTATTTTCGTGATAATTGTTTTGAATCCATTAACCACTATGACATATTGATGTCATGCGTAACTCACTTTACTATGCTCCAGTGCTTCGATACGTCGTTCACCCAGGAGATCAGATTTGGAGGATGTTTGATTTATTGAATCTGCACCACTGACCAACAAGAAGGAAGACGAGTTAGGATCTTCATTGCTGAAATTTGAATGCCTTTGCTGATTCCAAATGTTGGCTTCATTCAAATGCACGTTACACTGGTTCATACCATAAGATATTCAATAACTGCAGTTAACGGAATTGGACACACTGCAAATCAAAAATAATACACTCAATGATTTTAGTTACCGGCCAAGGAATGAGATTGTTTTGCTGCTAGTAGAAGCTCTCTTCATTCTGATGAAAGATATTTTACTTCACAACTGCTTCACTAAAGTAGAAATTTCAGCAGCATCTGCAGCTTGTGCAATGTAACTGGCTAGCCTTAGACAACTCGTTAGACCCACCACGCAAGCCCTCTGCAACACGTTAAAGCCTTCATTTTTCCAAGCTGGAAGGTTTATGATCTTGGATTTTTGCTTACAATCAATGAAAAGTAAAGAGCATTCGATCATCCGCGATACATACCTGTTACTTAATATTTGCTTCATCGTATAATTGTATTATTTTTCACATGTTAATCGCAAGCCAAACATTTCGGTAGAAGCTGCATTGAATTGAATTCGACTCGCCTGCAATCAAGAAGTGCCATTTTGGAAGCGTTTTTCGTCAATCATTTCCGACTTTGTGCCAACTCTATTGTGTAGATTTGATATTTATAGCACACTGGCACATTAGTTGCAAGCAAAAATGTTGGTTATGGCTGCAGTAGTTGGACTCATTTGCAATGGAAAATTGCATTACTGAAGCATTTTGTCAGACATGTTTATCTCATTGTTGGCGTTGTTGAAGAATTGATATGGCTTGGACATACTTTCAAGTTAATGAAAGGCTGGCAATGCTCGTAATGGCTGCATTAATTGACTCATGTGCAATCAAGAAGAGAAATATTGTAGAAATTCTGTCACACATTTGAAGCTTAATGTTGGATTTATTGAAGCACTGACATTTGAAGCTTAATGTTGGATTTATTGAAGCACTGATATGAATTTAACATACTGGCAAGTTAATGATTTGCCAACACTATTGGTAATGGATGCAGTAATGGGACTCGTGTGCAGTCAAGAAGTGCGATATTGAAGAATTTCTGTCACACATTTGTGACTTGATGTTTGCTTTAGTGAAGAATTGATATTATTTTGACATGCCAGGCCAGCAACGTTGAAAATCTAGCAATGCTGGTAGAGACTACAGTAAATGAAATTGGAATCATTTGCAATCAAGAAGTGCAATATTGAAGTATTTTTGTCATACATTTGTAACATGCTGGTTTTATTGAAGAATGGATATGAATTTATTACATTGGTATGTTAATGAAAAGGGAACAATGTTGGTAATGGCTGCAGTAATTGGACTTATGTGCAATACTGAAGAACTTTTTCACACCTTTACGACTTGATACCGGCTTTGTTGTAGAATGGATATGATTTTAACAAATGTTCATGAAAATCAAGAGCTAACATCTTTCGTAGAGGCTGCAGTATATTCATTTTGACTCTTGTCATCTAGAATTGCTATATTGGAGCATTTTTTCACTTATCGAACACTTCATGCTGGCTGAATTTGAGAAATTTGTATTGGTGGCTGATTCAGTGCATTGGCTTTGACTTACACGCACCATAGAGATATGTTTGCTCAGCCACATGTAATTGGTTTGACGGACAGTTAAACTGGATGATGATGCTGATGAATTGAATGGTTCATTGATAGCCTGAATTGACAGCAAAGCTATGTCTTAGACATAGCTAAAGGTACTACTACAATATTTTGATTGAGCAGTTGTAAGGAGATATTGGTTTTCAACTTGGAAGCTCGAAAAAACTTGAAGGATACTTCAATTGCTCTTCACAAAAGGATTCAATGATTTGTAGCTGTCCCTCGTGACACACCGTGAGAAACTTGTTTGTTCAGTTGCTGCCTTGGTAGGAAATTTGAATAATGTGCTAGCCCCACCATACTCAAGTTGAGAATCCAGCTTTAGACAGTGCTTTGCGCATCTACTGAAGTGAGAGGAAGCGACTGGTAAAAAAGACAAGGGATTCAACGCCGATCAATGGCACTGCAGCATTATCTGAAATGAATTTAGCATATGTCTTCTCGTCATGTCGCTTGTGAGGCCAAATCTTCCGTCACCTGAACTGGACTGACTTCGAAGTCAAATGATTGAATAAAATTCCTTAACGGTTGAGACCATCAAAGAAGAAGATATTTATGATCAATGGTGATTGTATACTCATGGTGAGTTCTGAAGCATGCTATTTCAACTCTTTTTTTAATTGAATCATGGAAGACCTTTTGGTAGACGGGAAGAATTCTTGGCATTTACGATTTAACAAAATTGTCTTCTGCAGAACTGTTTCATAAATTTGATCTAATTTTATCTATGTCACAAACAAAGGTTAAAAAGAAAATCCTATAATTTGTTTTGAACGTTAAACTTCGTTAAATAATTTAGTTAATCATAGCTAAACTTAATTAGATTTCGTTTAACTGTCATATTCATAAAATGTATGTGCCTAATCAACTATTTAAGATTTGTCACCCTGAACCCCTAATGCTGTCACAATTTGTTACTTTACTCTGGCGGAGCAAACGTTTTCATTCCTGGTTAGTTTTATTGCATTTCTAAACAGACTTGCATCATTTGAGGGGGCGGTGTATTTACTTGTACAGGGAGAAGCGACTGTTTACTTTCATCGTTGGATTTACAGCTGAGATTCTGAGAAATTAATTTATAGAATTCCAATTGCTCTTTGATATTAAGTTCACACACACAAATGTTAACATTACAGCTCCCCATAAAATCTTTACGAAATGTGACATTTTTAAGGGATAATAAATGCAATTTTACTAAAACTATTGGGTTGCAAGCAAGCCCCATCCCAGTTTCTTGAAATAACCAAAGATTAAATGGGCACGCTGGAAAATGTTATTTAGAGCTATAAACAATACCGCAGATTTTACCTGTTCTTGAAATGTTTCCAAATCATTCAAGTCTCAAACGTTACATGCGTTTCTTTCCGACATTTATGACAAAGCTCGATGCATAGATAGTGTGCCCAAACGGAACTAATCCCGTAATCATTTGCATTTTTACCGTATGCTTAATAATTGTCAACCCTAAAATGACCCAAATTGCTAAATTTAAAGCCAATTATTCGAGAAAATACTTTGGTCCGTGATCTTCTTGCCAAAAGGAATTTGAGGATTGGCGTTGTACTAAATGTTGGTTTTTTCAAACATAATCATGCTAAGACAGCCCCACCCCATCCCGGACACCCGCTAGAGCCATCACGTATTGTCTGTGAAGTNTTACCTGTTCTTGAAATGTTTCCAAATCATTCAAGTCTCAAATGTTACATGCGTTTCTTTCCGACATTTATGACAAAGCTCGATGCATAGATAGTGTGCCCAAACGGAACTAATCCCGTAATCATTTGCATTTTTACCGTATGCTTAATAATTGTCAACCCTAAAATGACCCAAATTGCTAAATTTAAAGCCAATTATTCGAGAAAATACTTTGGTCCGTGATCTTCTTGCCAAAAGGAATTTGAGGATTGGCGTTGTACTAAATGTTGGTTTTTTCAAACATAATCATGTTTTGGGACACCCGCTATAGCCATCACGTATTGTCTGTGAAGTTATTGAAGTAAAGTTATTGGAATAAATCAGCAAAGTAATTTAATTCACTCTTAATTTAATAACAATACGACAATGATGACGTTAGAATCTACTTTAAAATTTTACTTACTAAATGATTATGAGTCAATCGCTAGTGTCTATACCTTCATACTATGTCACTCATCCGGAAATCTTTGATTATTGTTGTTATGTGAGCTGAAAATTAAGTGCCGTAAAAGATATGTTAAGCCCCCGGGGAGCTTATTGATTTTGGACACTCCAAAGGGAGGCTTAACAGAGAAAGGGGTTATTTGAGAGGGAGGCTTACTCACAAAATCAGATTACAGCTTTTTAGTTCTTTTACACCATATTTTGCGTTCAGAGATAATCATATGGCAGCCAACCCTGCAAAATTTCAGGTTATGTTTTTAGGGCTGAGAGAGGAGCCAAAATTCATCCTCGAAATTAATGACAAAATCATCCCCCTTGCGGACAAAGTTAAATTGCTAGGAGTCACTGTTGATTCTCAGCTGAAATTTGATGATCATACAAAAGCCCTCTGTCAGAAAGCGAACAGCAAAGTGAGTGCTTTTTCGCGCGTGGCTCCCTATCTGAACCATGAAAAGGGTAAGATCTTCTATAATAGATTTGTTATGTCGGATTTCAATTATTGCCCTTTGATCTGGATGTACCATGGGAAGACATCAAACAACCAGATAGACCGTGTCCAAAAAAGAGCATTAAGAATTTTGCACAATGATTTCAATATGCCATTTGAAGTACTACTGGAAAGAACAGATGAACGAAAAGTCCACATAAAGAATTTGCAAAAATTGATGCTTCAAATCTTCAAGTGCCTTTCAGAAGAATGCTAATGATGTAGATTTCAGTTTTCAGAAGAAAATCCATTATTTATGTGCACATTCTTTGAAAGAAAACACATCAAATATGAATTACGAACTAAGAATCTGTTGCAATTACAGAAAAGAAATGCAAACACGTTCGGAGTTAATTCACTTGCATTCAAAGGCGCTTTCCTTTGGAACACTCTAACAGATACCATAAAAAATGCAAACTCAACAGCGATATTTAAAAGAAAGATCAAAGAATGGAATAGAAGGGGCAAAATTGTACATGCAAGATCTGCAATTAAATAAGAAACTTGTGTGATAGTGAGGATCCCATATTTTTATTTTTATTAATTCGTAGTATTGTAAACAGTTGGTTTGGAGTGGTTTTTTACTATGTATTATACCAACTGTAAATAATTTGATGATAATAATAACAATAATGCGCATTGACCATTTAATTTACGAGTTAAAAACGTCAATTCGACACAGTTTTATCTCACAATCAGAATATTTGATAAGTCATGTTTCTAAAGTTCCATATGAAAATGTATTTAATCAGATATAGTTTTAAGTCAATCTGACCCGATTAAAAAAATGTTGTGATTGACGTTGAATTGGTCATCATTTTTAAAACAGCGAGATTTTATGTAAGATATACTTGAGGCGCCTAAAAAATAAGCCCATTTTGAACGGTCACTGCTCCCTAGACATTAAGACGATTATATTGGCAGATATATTATTCACTGGTGGACATCTTTAAAGCCATTTTCAGATTTACCTGAGAAAGGTTCTGAAATTAAAAGAAAGCCAAGATGTTTGGCACCAATTTATCCTCTTAGGAGGATGCAACAATTAATTGTTTTATGCTCCCAGGGATGACAATTTCATCCCCCCAAAGTGATAACATGCGCAGGCAGATAGTTTATGCTGCTTTGAAGGTTGCTTGACGTGACTTGCTAGAGAAAATCCGCCATGATTTCAAAACGAATTGATAGATTTAAGTTAGGTGAATCTTAGAATGGATTTGAACATGCCCAACAGTGAATTTACCAATAGTGTTATCTTGAAATCCGGGGAGCAGTGAACTTTCAAACGGTGATGGGTTTTTTTTTACTCAACCGCTATATGTCAACGTGTTGATGCGTAATGTTAGATCAATGTTTGATCTAGCTGCTATTTGATATCTGATTTCGTTGGGATTTTGTTTGAACTAATTCAGAGTTTGAATTATATTTTCAAGACTCGGCGCGGTGATTTTAGGACAACAAGGCATAAGGCCTGTATAAAAGGTGTTTATAAAAAAATAATTTTCGGTACAGAATTTAGAAATAGACTTTAATAACTGACTCATTGTAATAAACCAACCAACGCAGCATTTTACTGTAATCTGTTGAAAGAGACTGAACTCGCGAAAAAGATTGACAACCCACTTAACCTGTAACCAGGGAGAAAACTGTTGAATCCTGCTAGAGAAATAACGACTTAACTTGAAACCCTGGATTGAAAACAAAAGAAAGTAAATTGATAGCTGCAATAAATTCAATTAAATTCAAACTTTGTTATAAGAAATACTAAATACAACGTGATATTTATGTGATTCAAAAAGCAAAGCGTATCTGGTTTGAGCCATTTTTAGAATAAAAACGAACGATATACCGTATATATATATATATACAAAAAATAATAATAAGAATGGTAGTGGCTAACTGGTAAAAGTATACTGACTGATTCTAAAAAACTTTTGAGGAGCAACTGTAAATGATAAAAGGTCTCACGTTTCTTCAGATCTAGACGAGGGCTATCTGTGATTCTGAAAAGAAGCAGCTAATTGCATTTCATTGACTCGGGTATGCAGAATGCATTGGTTCTCGCTGAATTCTTCTCCTCTTGTTCTCTACTTAGGCTATCAGCACGTGCTTTATCACAGCATTCTTATATAGAGAGAGGCAACATAACTAGCCATTGGAGCATCATTTCTACGAGTCCGTCAGCAATATTGCTGGATTGAGATTCGAGAGTTGTAAAATCTCGATCTATATGCTAATTCACGTCACTAATATTTCCAGGAGCTAAGCGTAGCCTTTTTTTATCCTAGGCAGAGTTTCGAAGAAAAAGCCGCTTTCTGTGGCAAAAGCTGATAGCATTGTAACAGAGCATCCTACAAAAATTGTAACGGCCAAGCTTGCAATATCTACTTCTAGGCAAACAGTTGCCTCTCACGCAAAGAGTAAGAATTCTCATTCGAATTTTATATTTATCATTGAGTCTTTTAATGGTGCATATTTTGGAGACAGCCAAAAAAATGACATCCATTATTAAGTAACCGAAAAATAGTCTACCGGGTGAGTCAAAAAGAGTCCCGGCTTTTGAGAGGCTACTGCTCCCTGAATAGATAAATAATGATATTATGAAATATCTGATTAAATAGCCAAAATGTTACAATATATTTACAATGTTTCCACACCGAAATCAGTCACTCCGTTCAGATTTTACAAGGGATTTGCTGGTCCCTTCAAGAAACCTGAAAAACCGTGTTGAAATCTTGAGCAAGCTTCCTAATGCGTTTGCCTCGCAGCCATAACTTTGGCAAGTGTATTCTCTTGGGGATATAAAAAAGGCCTCCCCCTGGTATGAATAACATTTGCATGGGGGTTCCATTTTGCCATGACGACAAAACACATAAATTCATTATTGCCATTATTGCTAGGAAGGAAAACAAAGGGAAATTTTGCTCATCGTTTTCATTCGTTGCAGATTTTGGAAAGGGGCTTTCTGCAGAAAGTCTCCCATTTCGACGGGTATACTCGTAGGATCAAGAACCAATTTCTCGTAAGTGGGGCAAAAAGGCCTCCCAGATTTTCTAGGCAACACATACTTCAAGCAATTATGATTCTAAAAATGGCATGTTAATTAGTCACATGATCTGTTGTTAGGCTACGCAGAAACAACGGAAATTTGCTGATATTGGCTCCTCTCCTAAAAACTTTATAATTTTAATGAAAAGTAGTCGGTAAATAACTTTAAAGCTTTAAATATCAATCATATTGATTGTTGTTAATGAAAACTGTCAATCATTCTATTTTTTGAATTCTCTTGGTATAAAATCTGTCAATCAAAGTCATGCTCGACACAAAAACAATGCTTATTGGCATTGAAAATCAATTTTAAGGATAAAAGCTACATAAAATTGATCGTGAATTGTTAACTGGTCAATTTTGATCATAATGCACTAACTATTTCATAGGTTTATCATAAATATGACGTCATTTATATGCTTGGCGTCATATATCTTAACTTTTGCTGATGCCTGCCACATTAAAAATCTTATATATCAAATGAAAACAGACTTTAAGACAGGCTGATTGTTACCAATTCCATTGAAATCAGATCTGTAGACGCGTACAAGAATTGTTATGCAAGTTTTAGTGATTTTCGGGGAGACCTGTTGCCAAATATGGGCATGCCGTAGTCACGTGACCAATTACATGAGAATGAACTATTATTAATTTGATACAACATTAACTTTGCTTAAAAATCACATAAGTTCTAGACTTGCTTCGAGTCTATTTCTTTTCTTCGTCAGTGATTCTCCGTTCGCCTCGTTTTTAGTTTTCGCTCCTTCGCATTTCCTCTACAAATTGCTAACCAAAAGAATCACTGACGAATAAACGAAATAGTCTTGGAGGAAGTCTACATAAGTTCCAGTTGTTAATCTTACTTAGTTTGAGGGAAATTTGAGGACATTTGGTTTAGGGGGACCTCTTTTGCCCCTATTTAGAATAGGGTTAAAGCCGTGTAAATTACTGAAGGTAGCTGGACATATCGGGAATAAAACAAAACAGTTTTCAATATTATTCCTTTGATATTCAGGGAGCAGTATTTTTCAAACACCGGGCCTTTTTACTGACTCACCCGATATGTGATACTGATCATTGGACAAGACATCTCATATCGAACAACAATATTTACAATATGAATTTACGAATTGTAAATCAGGTTTTCTATGTTTTGATTGGTTCTCGAAGAACATTTTAAGCCTACTATCAAATAACCTGGCATTTAGTTCATGTAAATTTCATTCTTACCATCGATGAAACGTTTGCAGCATGCCAGGATAGCCCTTGACTTGGTGTCCTTGGTGTGGTCCATAAGGTTACTTAGGTCGGTTTCAATGAAATAAACTTGCTAAGTTTATTTGTGCTGAAATTTATCAAAGTCTGGTGAAAATCCTAGAATTGTAATCCTGAGCATGCCCTTAAAAATGAAAATGTTAGAAATCGACGTTGTTATTTGGCCAAAGCAACTCTAATATAACAGCATTCCCCCATATATAGATTTCATCATGTTTTTGCTTATTGAGAAAAGAAGAAACCAAAGAGGACATTAGTTTTAGACCCGTTTACACGAGGGAAAGCTGGATCGATACGGAAAGAGATCGATCCCAATTTGGTACGGATCGACCATGCGTTTACACGGGATCGCTCTGGATCGATCCGCTATCCGTGCTTGTTTGGGATCGATTGTCAGAGCGATCCATTTTGGGATCGATCCCGTGAAAACCTTGTGTAAACGGCTGGATCGATCCCAAACTGGCACGGATGCGAAACGAGGTGAACAGAATAAAGGGAATCGAGGCGTTTACAAAATGACACCAACAAATGGCGCGAAGTCTTTACGCATGCCCAAGTCTGTATAAGGAGTCTGGGAATCATAGATAAGGTGCTTGGATCGATCTCGTGTAAACGCAACATAAATTGGGATCGATCTTGTGTAAACACCTGCAAAATTTTCGGATTGGTCCCCACTGGATCGATCCCGTTCTGGATAGATCCAGTTTTCTCTCATGTAAACGGGGTCTTAGAGGGACCATAGGCAAATGTGCAAAAAGGAGAGTTGTTGATACTAGACTATTTAGCAAGAATTTATGAAAATCTGTGTATATAAACGGGTATAGGAACATGTCCTTGAATACGTGGTGCTCTTATATCTGCATCTATATGGTAGAACAAAAATATCGTTTGGTTATGAACGGTCTTGTTATTGCAAAATTCTGCAAACTAGGCAACATTCAAAAGAGATTAGCTATTAGAACTTGAATCTTGCAAAGGGTTGTGTAACTGTCGTGGCCCATTGGGGGTGTTTAGTCCCTTGAGAATTGTGTGTACTTTTGTCGCAAATTTTTCAGACCTCCTAGCTTCATTCAAAAAAGTGAATCTTCGTAAATAGTAATATGAAGATAGATTTTGCATAGAGTAAGTGGTTTTGCCGTTGCAATTCAAAGATTGTATCAGATGAGTAAAAAAGTACCAGTTTAAAGCCCACTTCTCCCTGGATATCATGACGGTGATATTGGCAAATAATTAACGTACCATTCTTGTGCTACAACGTAGCGATTACCCATCGCATGAATAGAAGCATGGTCTCAAACTCAAGTTAAACTCCCTTTGTTGACTTAGATCTGAAACATACTGCATGGTGTCCCAAAAAAGAACTCAATATTTGTTAGGTCCACCGATGTCATCAATGGCAGATCGCTCTCAAATTATTCGTCAATGGTTAACTTTTAACATATAGGTACCTCATTTGTTGATATTGGTGCTTTGAGAGCAAAAATTTTAATCTTGAAAGTTGGGCTTTGGTGCTTTGGCCTTAGCAAATTTTTGATGCACATCGAAAAAACTGAAATCAAAGACAGGACAACACTGCGCCATAGGTAGCCTGATTCGCAGACGAAACGAGAACTCGTATGGTCTGTGAATCAGGCTACACCATATGTGACTTCTAGCAAACAGCACGTGATTTTATCTAATATCTTCAAATGTTATTAAGGCTATCGTTGATTTATTTCATGTGCCTCAAGATTTTATTAGGTCAACTGACCAACGCTCTGGTTTCGAAGTTGAAGCAGATATTTCTACAATTACAGCAGCAGTTCCAATAAATGATGTATTTATTTTCAAGTTAACTACGAAGGAACATTTCGAGAGTGATTAGCCATTGATTAAGGCTAATTTCACATCGCTGGAACCAACCAATCCTGCATACTTTTTGGGACATCTGGTAGTCGCTGGCATTGATTTTCCGCAGCATCTGTATAAACGGATTGAAATAACTGTGTGCACCCGGTATATATGCTGCAGGTGTGCCAACAACATTTTGACTGGTAATGTTTAGATGTGATTGCCTCGATTGTTGGATCTGCAATATTTCCATTCCAACTCTCGTATCTTTCCGATGATAACCTGGTTCAATATTACTAGATTCGATCAGCCTTTGGTTTAAACTTTTTGATATATATTCTATCGTTTTTATCATTACAAAACACAATTTCTCTTCTTCTTTGCAGATAAACCGAAAAAGAAGAAAGTCGGATTGATCATAGGTGTGGTATTTGGTTGCCTTGCAGTGATTGTTTTAGTCATAGTTGTGGCTGTTCTGATTGGCAAGAAGAGACCGGCAATTCGAACCCCAGCCGAGAACGAACTCCTGTAATTCTTAACAGATCAATCTGTTGTGTCATGTGATTGTGTAGTATCATGTAAACGCTTGTTTACAGGAAGCCAAGCTTCTTCGCAAGTCAGTATGGATCTTTAACTATTTATTTGGATTCTGATTGACATTTGAATTCATTTGAGTTCTCGCACTAAGCTTATGCCAATAACCATTGAATATACAGCCAGGGTTATGCCTGCCGAGGGGAAAACTGCACCAAAGCTGCATTCAGAAGTTATGAAGTTGGTCACTGGAAATACAAGCTTCTCGGTAGAGGACCAATTATGAAGACAGTGTGATTTCATTTGTGCTGACTAGTAGCGAGTGAAATTTGCATTTCTAAACACATTGCACACCGTAGGATATAGTATTTTGAACAAAATTTGTTTCAGATGGCAACTGTTTTGATTTGAGGCGTCCAAGCTAAGGGCTACCGTCACTTTACTGCCCATATTAGTAAGACCAGGGAAAGATTCAATCTAAACAGATGATTTTGCACGCAACTAGTTGGCGTGATTGCGGATCATCAGCTGCTTGGAAATCCTGATCCTGTAAATTTTCCTTATTTTAGAGGAACATTGGTGATTGTAAGGAGCATTAAAGTCGTATTTATAAATGTAAAAATGCTATTTTGATGCAAGTTTTGTCTCAGTCAACTGGATTTAACGCCCCCTTCCCCCAAACTGTTTGTAATAGCTCATGAACAATTATTGCTATAATAGTTAAACTTACTGAATGTTATGGAAATGTGATAGACAATCACAAAACAGATGCCTGTTGTTTAACCACACGTGACCATCAGATGCCCATATTTGGATAGTCTTCGCAACGAAAATCTTTAAAATGGCTCTAATTTATTTCTATACCTTGAATCTCGACAATGTATAAAGCATTTGATTTGTCTTGATTGGAAATTTAATTTGATATATAATTGACATCAGCAATTTATTAATTCTATAACGTCACAACTACTTTTGACACCATATTTTCACTAATTAGTCATTTTTGCATCAAAAAATCATGCAATGACTTCAAATCCCGATAAATGTACTTCATCATATATGCGAAATTGATGCTGTTTATTCGTCAAGCAAGTTTGCGCTGAAAATAATTGTAATTAATTGATTAGTTAATTTATTACCCTGGGTACCAGACCGAGGGTATTAATTTATTAGAAACCAACAGTATCTATAAGACACCAAATGAAACTACAAAGAGAGGATATGAAACAGGTATTTGATAGTTTTTGCCGACTTTTTTAGTTATTCAGTAAAATAGACCCTTATATAGCAAATTGCTCGATTTAATCAAAATTGTCGTTGTTCTTGGTTGTGACATGGTAGTGACATGACTTAGAACTAGTTGATGCTATGTTTGGATTCTCCTTTGTTCTATTATGACACAGTGAAAATTTCCATAGTCGTTGTACTTGTGGATAAAGTTAGGGGCTGAAAAAACCCCCTCAGAAAAACCCCCTCAGAAAATCAGAAAATATTTGCCTGGTGCTAACTCTCTGTTACATTATGTTGACTTTTAAGGTGTATTTGTCTTGCATTAATTTGTCGTTGTTTTTTTTGCATTTGTTGTTGTTAGAACTGTGTGTATCTGAAAAGGGGACCATTTTCATTGTACCCCTTTCGTGATGCCTAATATCTACGAATTTTGGAATTGAATTTTGAAATCTGGATCCGTTGATTGATATTTGCAAGCTATTTTCATATAGATCTGTATGAAACTGTCGTTAAAAGTTAACCCAATCTGGACAGGGGACGTAACCCCCCCCCCCCCCCCACCACCAAACTTTCTTTGCTCTCTCCGCCGCCACTGTAGATATCAAGCTGCAACTCTTTGAATTTTACTAACATTTAATTGGCCATCACAGTTTGTAAATTTCATAGTCCATCGTAGTACCGTGTGACTTCCGACTCCCCTAACTTGGAGACAGATCACAAATCATAAAGTTATAAAGACCATTCGATTGGACTTGAAGGGTACTTTCGTAGTTTGTTTGTTTATATTTGCTGACATCAGCAATTTTCGATATTCATGACGTGATAGCTTGAAGGAATTGGTGAGATATATGTCAAAACTTACAGAAAACAGTGTCAGCATCCTTGTTAAAAACTATTTTGCCAATTAGAAGTCTAGAAATGAAAACTAATTGAGAATAGAAATCACAATAGTCTCCCTTTTTGTTCTTGATTAGCAAAAGTTGCAAGTTTTGTTGAAAGATTTCTGTATAGATATTTTCTTCTACCCTTACTTGTTACTTTTGGCTACAGTTTTGCCTGTCATATCAATCTGGACGAATTTTGCATTTTAAGTCAGTAGCTGAATTTCGACCATTTCCCCATTATTTTTCCTTGCCTAGCTACGATCCACGTGACCAATTAGCCTCTATTGTTAGTTTTTTAAAGCTAATTGTCCAAACAACAATTGCTAGAAGTGCCATTATTACATCTCTGATAGTTTTGGATAAAAGAAGGGGGAGGGATGAAAAACGCTCTACTCTGTCGAAAATACTAAAATTTCTACCCGGTCCGAATAGGGATGATCTGTATTTAAGACGATAACAAATGGCCTATGATATCACCAAAAGGGATTAAAAGGGCTTTAAATTCATGTAGAAATAAATGAGATCTTGTCGAAGAAGGGCATTTTTGAGAGCCATTATCGACCAGGTTCCTTTGCTGAGATGATGAAGCTTCAGACTGTCGGAAAATCAAAGTTGGAAAACCCATATATCCACTTTACAGTAGAGGAACTGTTTTATCAGCTCAACCACTGCACTGTGTCTATAGTTTCCGTTTTGGCCAAATTTGCTTTTCAGACAGTTTCAAAACTGTCACGGACACTTCTGTCCAGCTTTTTTACAAAGTGTGTTTAAATGGTTCTTGAAATCAAGGTTCTTATCCAGCGTTACACCCAAAAATCTTTCTTCAATAGATTCTGTTATCGTAGTTGCACCAATATGCACTGATACGGCAGTGTTTTTCTCCCCAAAAATCAAAAGATGCCATTTGTCAGCATTTAGTTTCATACTGTTATCAAGAAACCACTTAGAGAACCATAGTCTCTCCTTCGCCACTTCTGTCGCTGCGTGGCATTGTAGCTAGGAAGGAGATTTCGAAATTTTTCTGGCAAACAATAGGCAGTTTGTTACAAAACATTGCTTGATGCACTTCAAGCAAGTGAGAACGTTAGGCAGCCTGCATCTTTGAGCATCATCACTGTAACACCCTAAAAACGAACCAGGTGTATTAGAAAAACAGGCTACTTCTGAAACTTACTTGAGGAAAACGCCTAACTGCTTAGAGGTATTCCAAAAACTATCCTCGATTTTCTTTAGAACCAAGTGACAGACGATCCTTTTTGGATTTATTGTATTCTAAAAATATTGCCAAAAATGTTTATTTTTGCTGTTGTTGATTCTGTCTGAAATTGAGTTTTTCAAATTTCGAAATCTTCTTCCTAGCTACAATGCCACGCAGCGACAGAAGTGGCGAAGGAGAGACTATGGTTCTCTTAGTGGTTTCTTGATAACAGTATGAAACTAAATGCTGACAAATGTCATCTTTTGATTTTTGGAGAGAAAAACACTGCCGTATCAGTGCATATTGGTGCAACTACGATAATAGAATCTATTGAAGAAAGACTTTTGGGTGTAACGCTGGATAAGAACCTTGATTTCAAGAACCATTTAAACACACTTTGTAAAAAAGCTGGACAGAAGTTGCATGCACTTGCACGTATTTCAAACTATGTGCATGTTGAGAAACTGAGGATTATGATGAACGCCTTCGTTATCTCTCAGTTTAGCTATTTTCCACTTGTTTGGATGTTCCATGAGTCAGTTAACAACCAAATAAATACAATCCACGAGAGAGCCCTGAGAATCGCATACAAAGATAGTTGTTTAAATTTCGAAGATTTACTGAAAAAAGCAAACACAGTGTCCGTTCACCACAAGAATTTACAGTTGCTTGCTACTGAAATTTTTTAAAACTCAGAGGAATCTCAATCCAAGTTTCATGAATCAAATCTTTGTAAAGAAAGATACTAGATACACCCTTCGTAGTGGCAGAAATATTTTGGCACCAAACCCAAACACGGCAGGGTATGGTATTGAAAATGCACGTTTCCTTGGGTCTAAGATATTGCAGGCAATGCCATCTTCCTTAAAAGAGTGTCCCATACTTTGAACAGTTTCAAAAGAAACATTAAAAGCCACGAGTTTGCTTGCAGCTGCAGATTATTTAAGTGATCTATTGAGAATCTAGATTTTCTGTATTTGTAGCATATCCTTGTAACGTAAGTTTTGGTTGGGATTAATTAGCTTTAGCTAGACCAGAAGCCAACCTAAAAAAAATAGATTATCATTATTATTATTTGTTTGTTTGTTCTCAGGTAAGTTATTGTTCCTGGTAAATGTTGTATGAATAGCGGACTACTACTATCTGATTGTGCCAAAGACTTTAAACAGTTTTTCTGAGAGGAGGGCAGGCAGCGGATGCCATATCGAATAGTCTGAAAAGTTCATGGCGGTCATATCGAATAGTCTGAAAAGTTAATGGCGGTGGTTTTCAGACACCAAATCAGTCAATTGTTTGGGAAAATGAATAAAGTTAAGATTACAACTGTGATTTGGAATTTCATATTTCTTTCATAAATGTTTGTACGTAGAGCAATCGAAGTTGTAATGAGATGAAAAAATATTTTTCTCACGCATCTCCCAGTTCATAGTTTGTTTTTCGTGCACTGAGAGCTCTCCGGAATTTCATTACGAGAAACAATAGTCGCAAAATTGTTTTCGCATTCAAGAATAGGGAAACAAGGCAAGAAAAATTAAGCAGTAGAGTTTATAGACGGAATATTTGCCACGTATGCGTAGAAAATTTAGTTTCTTCGCACATTCAGCATTGTGAATCTGATGTCCGAAAACCACCGCCATTGTCCGAAAACCACCGCCAAGGTCAATCTCAAAAACAATGTTGCCAAGGAAGCTGTCCCATTCACCTGGAAATTGTCTTTTTTCTGTGATTAATTCATCTTGCGAAGGTAGTTAGTTTTCCTGAAGCGTCCGATTGCCACCGCCTGCACCCTATGTTTTCAAAATCGATTTATATTTTTATATCACGAGCCTTCAAAGAGTGCACACATTCTCTAACTCACCTGATATATATTGTTAATTTATTAAATGAAACTATTTTATTCGCCAATTCTGAAATGTATAAAAATTTCTAACCCTATTTTGGTTGGGGGGCAAATTTGCCCCCCCCTGGTAGACTTTTTGTTATAACTCTGTCAGGATAACAATTATGGCCCGGAAACTTTCTGACCTTTTGCTAATACTCATTGTGCAATGACTCAAGAAGTTTCATAAACAATTTTAGCAAATGAGGCGGAGGTAGACAATTTTCCGGAACTGACTCTGTCAAAATCACCAATTCTCAAATGTTAATTTTAGCGAAAAAAGTAGCAAAATTGCAAAATTTTGCTAAGATAGTTTACAGGGTAGTGCTATTTGATGTATTCTATCATAATTTTCATGTTTTGATAAACAAGGGCAGATTTTGTAATACAATAGCAACAGTTGCATTTCATTGACACTTCAATTGACACTTCATAAACAAAATCCGCCAGACAGAACTTTAGATTTTCCCTTCTTCTTTCGTTATAAGCACATAACTTCTCTTAAAAACCACCTTTCGCTTGCACAAGGAGAGAGTTTGCCCTGTTATTTTCAGAGAAACTTTTGCGGCTTTGTTTGTTTTGAATTACTGGTTGGGGGAATTTCCTTTGTCTGCAGTCGCTAATCGCTTTGAATTGAGGTGTCAATCAAACGCAATTGTTGCTATTGTATTACAAAATCTGCCCTTGTTGTTTGGATATAAATTGTGCTCCAAATTAAATTTTATCGCATTTTTCCTGATATTGACCGATTTTGCCACTTTTCTTGACCACACAAAGAAAAATGCTGACGCGTGCAATAATGACGGCTAATTTTAGGTTAATTTTTATATTTTCTTAACCCTTTCAAGCCTAGGGGGGCTGAATCAGCCCCCCTGGCGGCTTTTCTTCTGTGGATTTATACCAAGTGCACTTACAACGCTGAAACTTTCTGACTTTTAGTTTTTATCCTTCTTATAATCAAAAATGAACATTTTAGAAAAATGAAATGCATCCCAGGGGGTAAACGTGATCAATTTTTGAGAGATGTCTGAGCAAAATTTCAATAAATGCTAATAAAATCTACAGCAAATGCAGGAACACAATGAAATTGCAGGAATATATGCTACTCTTGATCCTCTATCCGACTGCATAATTTGTTTTAATTTANATTTTCTTAACCCTTTCAAGCCTAGGGGGGCTGAATCAGCCCCCCTGGCGGCTTTTCTTCTGTGGATTTATACCAAGTGCACTTACAACGCTGAAACTTTCTGACTTTTAGTTTTTATCCTTCTTATAATCAAAAATGAACATTTTAGAAAAATGAAATGCATCCCAGGGGGTAAACGTGATCAATTTTTGAGAGATGTCTGAGCAAAATTTCAATAAATGCTAATAAAATCTACAGCAAATGCAGGAACACAATGAAATTGCAGGAATATATGCTACTCTTGATCCTCTATCCGACTGCATAATTTGTTTTAATTTAAACGTATGATTATGCGTATTTTGGCTGTACGCATGCGCACATTCTTCGAATTGGGGTAGTCATTGTCTTTCGCTCCCCTTGGTATCGTCCCCGTAGTGTTGTATAGTAATTAGAAAAGTATAGTAGAATGTAGAATTATTGTAAGATTTTAATATGAATTAAAAAAAACATTCTTCGAATTCCTGTTTCATTTTTGGGTTCAGCTCTCAGCTCATGATGTACTATGCGCATTCCAAGTTTCAAGGGGGTTTCAAGGCTCTACATCGTTCAGAACGGAAATAAAACAGGGGGGCTGAATCAATCCCCCTAATCTTCCTAGAGCATCAAATACCCAGGCCTGATAGGATTAAATTACATGCCTGGGGCAATTAGTACACCATATCTGGTTGCTCTATCTATTTCCAGTCAAGAGTTAGGTAGGGGGGCTTTTTTGCCCCCCCCCCCTAACCAAAGTAGGACGTGTCAGATAGCCCAACCACTATAGGGCTAAAGGATGAAATTTTCTCTTGTAGACACTACAACAGGATGTTATGACACAAAAACAGCATGCAAGCGCTGGGCAGATGCAGGATATTGTATCACAAATCAATACACTAAAAACAATTGCAGGAGAAGCTGTGGCTTTTGCTCAGGTATCAAGACCACATAAATTTTACGGCTATCAGTGTCTATTGGCCATCTTGTTGGCAGGTCCAAAATTTGTGGCTAGGCCCAACATTCGTTGCGATTGAAGTGTGACTTAGACTGCGTTGAATCTATACAGGTGCAATTTGAAAATAGTAAAAAATGTCACAGATAGGCCTCCAGCTCACACCAAAAGGGCACATTTTTGCCGGCAGATCTTGAACACCATTTTGTGTAAAACGGAACTCTACCGGCACATTTTGGAAACAGCATCGTGTGAACATTCGAAAACGCTGAATACAAAATTTTTGCGACGCTTTTAAAGAGAGGTAGATCGATTCTTGAAGGCCTCAGCGAGTTTGTTGCCGTCAAATTTCCTACCATTTTTAAATCGTATCGGTAACGTGTGAATGCTAGCTAAAACTTTGCTACCGTCATATTTTTTACTGCTTTCAAATTGTGCCCGTATTGCGTGAGCATAGTCTAAATGTGCAACTAAAGTTATATAGTGTTGTTGAAATAATAATAATAATAATAATAATAATAATAATAATACTCCTTATTTACAGTTGTTCTGATTATTAGGTACTAATAGCTCATGATCTTTAAAAGAGAAAGCTGATAAAAACCAACTTATATACATAACTTAAATACAGCAAACCATAATAGTTACAATAAACGGCATAATTTACAATTGCATCCTTCCCCAGCCCATGTTTTGATCTCTGCTCTTTATCACATCTGACATGCTGTTCCAGAGTATTCTACCCCTAAAATATATGGACTTTATGCCGAAGGCCACGGTGGATGTGCTTGGAAGATGTTGGATGGTTTGGTTGGCCAGCCAATACATTTAGGCCTGCCAACAAGGTGGCCAACGATCCAGCGTAGTTTCAGCCAACAATTGTTCGACTAAAATTGGATCAAATGCCCGGATCGTTTCGTCATACTTCGCTTAACAGTTGTAGAACTATATATTGGCTCAATCGAATATGTTAAATAATGCTAAGACTCAATCGTTTAGCTAGCGGTTTATCAATCTCTCTGGTGGGGGAAGGAGGTGACCCAGGGAGTAGGTACTTGACTTAAATTTGTACGGCGGATGTGCCCAGGAAAATGTTGTTTTACCCTGCTCCAGAATTGTTCACTCAAAAAAAAATGATACCCTATTCTAGATAAGATTAGTGAAAAGTATACTCCGAAACATGAAAATTTGACCGAAAAACGGCCTGATCTAACAAATTATCCCCTTTTAACATGTTTTTGACAAACTGCCCTAGAAAAATTGACTTATTTTGATAGCCCGTGCTAGAAAACATTGGCAGAAACGATACCCTTAAAACGGCACATCACCGTCAGACAAATATACCCGGGGGGGGGGGGCATCTTAGTATTTCTTGTGATACGATAACTTGCCATTTTTAAAGCCATTTTTTCAAAACTTGCAATGTTACGGAACTCTGGCTATCACCTTCAGACATTCTGCAGAATTTTGAGTATCCTTTTTAGGAATTTAGAGGAAATATGGGTACTGTTCTGGAGAAAATTTCGCGAAAGTATAGAGATTGCAGGAGGAAGTGTTTCATGATTTCCTAAATTATCGCCCATCAGATGTTTATTGTATTTGCAGGATTATGACCCTGAAATTCTTTAAAATTCCGGTATCATGGATACCAATCTTTTCGGCAAAATGGTACGCCCTCGTCAAATGATTACGTCTAAATACCCCCCTCCCCCATATCAACCTTGATACAACGGTCATTACTCCTGCGTTGATACTTAACATTGTACACAAAAGGCTAATTTCAAGATCTGATTGGCTCTTCGCAAAGAGGATTTTTGGTAAGATTACGTCACAATTCGCATGAATTAACCTTTTCGAGGAAACTTTACATTAGGAAACCCAAAGTCGAAGGTGCGACAGAAATTGTTTTGAATCAAATGTTTGCAAAATAACTTTCCAGCAAGAAGAAGTTTTCCAAGAACTTCGAAGGAAAATTTCATTCATAGATAAGGGATCGTTAAAAAGTTTTGTAAATTTCAGTAATTAGCCATTGCAAATTTTTCTGATGTAGCAGGGTAGGGTGGAGTAATGTGGGTCTACGGGGTAAAGTGGGTCTACTGAGCTTTTCGCTAGAAATATCCTTCCTCGTTAAATGGAAGAAAGGCTGGCTATTTTTCTTTTAATGTCTACATAAACATTCGTCTTAGATGTATCTCCATTCGTTTTATAAAATAACTTTACTGAGCAGCCTACTGTGCAAGAATTCCAAAGCCCAGTAAAACTTTCTCCTGCCACTGTTGTTTTGCTTTTCTGGTCAATTTAATGACCATGAGGTAAGAGTTTGGTCTTTTACGAATAAAATAACGTTTGTTTCGAAGTCATTGACGCTATTGTTCTTTTTATTTCTATTTTTTTACCAGGTGGGGTAATGTGGGCCTACTGAGAATTCAGCCATAATTCAAATTCAACGAAGCCTTGAGTTGCTTAAAATTTTCGCACTTATATTCATCTTGCCACGTTGTTTTCTGTCTAAAATGTGAAAACGGGTTTCCTATTACCGCAGTTGCTGTCTGGTAACCAGTAAATTGGAGTAAACATACTGCAAAAATCTTTTTTTGACTGTTATTATCAAATTCGATCACTAACTTGCAAGTCGCAACGATGGTGGATCACAGCATAATGACCGTAGTTTTATTTTCGTCGCGGNATTGTATTATACTTTATATTATGTAATTATTTTTAGTTGTAGTTGGTTTAAATTAGTTGATGTATACATTATGCTGATAGCATTGTAAATAACCAACTTTAAAGAATGATAAATGAAAAGTTGCAACGAGGATGGATCACAGCATAATGACCGTAGTTTTATTTTCGTCGCGGGAACGGATTGCTTGCGATAAAAGGCAAAGACTCTGATTTTATTGAATAGAGAATAGTTGGGAAAAGTAAGTCCATTGATTTTTTAATCATTTAGCCTTTCATATTTCGATTTAATACACGTTTTGAAAATAGACCCACTTTTTCCCATTTTAGTTGCCAAAAGAGAAAATGTTTTAAGAATATTTAACTGCCTTTGTCAGAGCTGAGATTTTTTCCCAAGAAAGAAGAAGCACTGAATGTCAATTAAACGAAACTTTTTAAATGTTTTGCATTTTAGTCTCGTTTTACCAGCTATCCATTTTGAGATTTTGCTCATTTTAGACTCAAATTACCCCACCCTATCCTATCGTTGCCCTTCTATCGGTTCCTAGTAAGTTGCAAAGCTAGAACTATAGTCGTTTTCTGCTATCCGTGGGGTTCTCTCGTGCAGCAGGTTGATTATTTCAATAGTTCCCAGGAAAACTTTTCGTTTGAGACCTGCCTCATGTGACAAGATTATTTTTCAGTTCGTAGCGCTGAGTAGGAAGTTATTCATCTATATCCTGCTCGTGTCTAAATATAATATTTTGTGTCTTTAATAGATGTGAATGGTGCTTATGGTCAATGGACCACATGGAGTGTCTGCAGTAAGAGTTGTGGGGATGGCACTAAGACAAGAAGGCGGCAATGCAATAATCCTTTTCCTAAAGGAAATGGAATAGGTTGCTCAAGACGTGGTAAAGCAACTGAGACCAGTTACTGTAACCAAATACAATGTCGAGGTAACTATTACTTTTTAGAAAAAAAAACAAATTTTTATATACACCTACCGGGGTGAGCTAGAAAAAAGTTCCCACTTTCGACAGGCCAGGATAAATCACACACTAAGCCAATCTTAATTGTTTTTGATTTAGTCTTCTGCCAATATCCTATATTATTCTGGGTTATTTTTGTAGATTTTTCGGACGCCAAATCATTGATATATTAACGATTTCTTGAATTTTTTTGGCCTGTAGACTGCCCAAAAGAATCGAAAAACAGTGATCAAATTTCCTAAAGATTGAGCTTGGCAGAACAAAGGGAGTGCTCTCCGAAATGACCAGGGACTTTGGAAATAGATTAGGTACAATCTGTCGCACGAGCGTGCGGTCGTTCAATGATTGCGCAAGTTTAATTTCAAAGAAATAATAAAGCAACTGAGAGTCTTTGTTCTAATAAAAATGACATTAAACTTGCACAATCATTTCCATTTTCAAAGTCCCTGGTCATTTCGAACAGCACTCCCTTTGTTCTGCCAAGTTCAATCTGTAGGAAATTTGATCACTGTTTTTCTATCTTTTTGGACAGTCTGCAGGCCAAAAGCTTTCAAGAAATCGTTAATATATCGATAAATTGGCATCCGAAAAATCCAGAAAAAATAACCCAGAATGATATAGGATATTGACAAAAGATTAAATCAAAAACATCTAAAATTGGCCCAGTGTGTGATTTATCCTGGCCTGTCGTAAGTGGGAACTTTTTTCTGGCTCACCCGGTAAACTGCAGCAAGGTGGCACTAAGACAAGAATACGGCATTGCCATAACCCTGGCAGTAGCGTAGCCAGGGGGGCAAGGGGGGGGGCGATCGCCCCCCCCCCAATCATTGCCATAGGTGGTTTTCCAGATTCGTCCAAATCCATTGAGAAACTGAGGGGGGGGGGTTAGTTGTATTTACCTCCAACAGTTGTCGCAGCGCTGTTTGTGAATGTCAAAAGGGGAAAAGGAAGTCAGTCCTTTAACTAATAAATGGCATCTTCGCATCATTTAAGTCAACAAGGATTGCAAAAATTTTTGCTCGCTTCGCTCGTAATTCCAAACATCTGTCATAGTATGTCTCGTATAACATGTTACTGCCGCTTGGCTTGTTATCACGTCCAGGCATTGCAGCTTTATTAGAATCAATGAACCCGACTTAGATGCCCCTTTAACTGTGTATGTGTATTGCATCTATTTGGGAAAGAACATAAATCAAATTAAGTGCTTCTCAGAAATTTCTGCTCGCTTCGCTCGCACTTCTATGTGCATTTTCACTTTTCGTATTTGGCAACATGTTGCCACTTGTCTATTTCGGGTCTATTTCATCGCGATCTCTACACTCCCAGATGCATCTAGCATTTATTTATGCCTTCCTTAATTTCTATCGACAGTGCCCCTCTTTTTGAAAATTCCATGAAAGTCAATGTGTGCTTCTCAAAAATTTCATCTAAAACCGAAGAGAAAATAGTTGGGTATAGGATGGTAAAGAACTTTCCGATAAATGTCAAATCTTGGCACTGGCAAGTATGATATTGGGAGACGCATTCTCAGCCAAAGTAAAGGATCTTTTCAAAAATTTTCCTCGTGCTCTGATTCACACAATAACCGCCACAAAAACGATCAAGGTTTCCTTGTCGCTAAAGGCAAGCAAGAGCATGATATTGGGAGATGCATTCTAAGCCAAAGTAAAGGGTCTTTCTTCAAAAATTTCCTCATGCTCTAATTCATAGGATAACTGTTACAAAACGATCAAGGTTTTTTGTCGCTAAAGGCAAGCATGATATTGGAAGATGCATTCTAAGCCAAAGTAAAGGGCGTGACCCAAAATAATTTCCTGGGGGCTTCGCCCCCAGGCCCCCTCGTTGTGGTACCCCCCCCCCCCACGTTATTTATCCTCGTCACGCCGCTGCATCCTCTTTATGTTTCTTATGCTCACTAAACGTCACCATTTGATTGCACGAGCATTTGCTGTTTTTTCTAGTGTTTTGATAAGAGTTTCAAGACGACAGACGAATAAAAATTGAAGTCGGCCAACGATGGTATAAAACCTTCTTCATGGGCCCAAACCCTTAGCATTCTTCGTGGGCCATCGTTGAGTCAATCAACCCTTCTGCTGACAAATGCTCCAATCAATCTGCCACGCATGACATGGGTATTCTGATGTTAGCAATAACATTAGAGTTTATGAACTACAAAATTTTGATTAGAATTCAAATAAGATTAAAAGAAGAAGGGAAGCTGTCATTGATTGCTTTTTAAAGTGGCATTGAAAGTTTTGATGAACCTATTTCATCTGCTCATATTGTTCAGGCATATTCTTGTTTTTGTCCTGGGAGTAGGCAATTGCAAGAAGCTAAATTTTCATCTGCAACTTTAATGAACTTGGCCCTTTTATTCTTCGATTCTGGGTGGCTTTGTCTAAAAGAGGGTGTTTCCGGCATTCTAAAGGGTGTGGCCCCCAAAACTTTGTCCGGGGGCAAGCCCCCGGACCCCCATTTTTGCTCGCTTCGCTTGCATCTTGCCCCCCCCCAAAAGCAGGACCCTGGCTACGCCACTGAACCCTGGATGAAATGGAAGAGTTTGCTCGAGTTTTAAACAGCCACAATGTCCGAGTATTGCTACAGTTCATAACATCAAATGAAAAAATGCCTTTTATACTACCGGGTGACCCAAAAAGTGACGTAACGATTGTAAGAAAAAAGTAAATGGCCGATGAAAATGCTTCAAGCGTCGTTCTATCGCTAAAAGACCAGCCTACGTTATGAGTATATTTCGCAAATTTTTGACCACGGTAAGTTTTTCGAATTAAGGATTTCGAGAAAAAGGGCAATGCATTCCTGAAATCCCCAAAAAGTCAACGAAAACTGAGGATCGATTAAGGGCCCCATTTACACGATACCTTCGTTTCATATCGGATTTGGGTTCTGTTTACACGGAAACGCTTTGACTTATGCAACGGAGGATTCTCCTTTGCTTTAACACCCACTGCGCAGCACGCCAGATAAAAAGGAGGCTCGTAGAATTGATAAAGAGGCCCTGTTTTAAGTTAATACTGGATTCGACAGTTTACGTGATATCGGATTCATTTCATTCCACTTTCGGAGCGTTTTTATTTGAAAACTCGAAAATGGTATGAAGCATATCGGATTAGTGCGTTCTTGTGTAAACATAAGGCCAACCCGATATGAAATGGAAACGGTCTCGTGTAAACATAAGGCCAACCCGATATAAAATGAAAATCGTCTCGAGTAAACAGATGATCAATCCAATATAAGGGAGCGGTCATTTTTACTCCTGGGTTCCAGGGCCGAGAATAATTTCGCACAATTGACAACATTTCATACCCCATCTTGAACATAGCAAAAAGTTTTATACCCCACCACCTTTCAGCGAAATGGTTTGGTACCTCATCCAGAACTCTTTGAAGACATATGAAATATATATGCACACAGGCCAGTTTGTCCCTGGCGATTTTCATACAGGTCCAATGATTAATCATTTCCAGTTGTCTGTTAATTTTACTTTTAGATGTTAACTGATGACTTCATAGAAACCTTCTTCGAGCAAACTAGTTTTGCCCCTCGTAAAAATGACCCTTGATATTTTCATACCCCCATTCTCATACCCCTTTTAAAAAATTCTCCGCCCTGGTACCCAGGATAAAAAATGACTGCTCCCTGAAACCAATCCGGTATGAAAGAGTCCCATACAAGGACAATGTTTCCAATTCTTGAAAACTAATTAGAAATGGATAATTCGGTAACCTTTGATAAGAGGAACCTGAAGTTGCTCATGGTAGAGATCTACAACACAAAATCTAGTCTTAATCCCAGCTTCATGGAGC
Organism: Aurelia aurita complex sp. Pacific; assembly: GCA_004194395.1. Classification (NCBI taxonomy): domain Eukaryota; kingdom Metazoa; phylum Cnidaria; class Scyphozoa; order Semaeostomeae; family Ulmaridae; genus Aurelia; species Aurelia aurita complex sp. Pacific. The sequence continues at coordinate 59,845 of REGL01001617.1, forward strand.
AAATTTCGAGGAAAACGAAAAGTCTTGCAATCTAAGGTGTTCTGATAAGATGCAACTACCGACGGCGAAAACAATTTGCCTTCGAATAGTTACAGTCATATTTATGGGGGAAAAGTATGGGAGACACTACCACCAGAACTGAAAAATTCAGACTCCCTTCACATATTCAAAGGACTTATTAAAGCCCATAAATGCCTAGACTTATGATGATGAGTCTCTTGTTTCCCTGTGCTCTTTGACTTCAAGATGGCGCTTCAGTCACTCTGAAACAGCTGACCCTATTTAGGCCTAATACTCTGGGGTTCATAGGGTACCAATTAGATTGCGAGATTTTTGAATTACCATAGTTACGACTGGTTACGGCAAATCTGCTGGAACTTTTAGCCAATCAGGCGAGGTCTGGCAGGGCAGGTAGCAAAGGGAGGTTGTTCATCTTTTAATTTTCGCGATTTAGCGATTTTGCAATCTTGATTCGCCAAACAAAATGCAAGATGGCTGACTCGGAGCTT
>REGL01001618.1:25121-42372 GCA_004194395.1 Aurelia aurita complex sp. Pacific
GGTGGCGCCAGCAATCTTCCAACAGAGGGGCTGGAGCTTCCGACAGGGGGCTAGAATAGCTAAAGAATACAGTTTTCGTACGTTATTTTGCCAAATTTCCTCCAACAAGAATCCAAAATTTCCTCCGACATGGAGGCTAGATGCTTCCGACAGGGGGCTGTAGCCCCCCTAGCCCTCCCCTGGCGCCACCACTGTCTCCCAGCAACACCTCTCAAAATAAGGGTTACATTGAATTGAATATCTTCATCAGGCCTAAAACTCTATTTATCATTTCAAAAGCCTATGGATTCAAACACTTGTATTGAATGCATTTCTGATCTTCTGCATCCAAGAATTAAGAAAATGGCTTTTGCTTTCATTTTTTGCAACAAAGACGTCTTGATTCATGGTATAGCATTGTCCTAGAATACCAAAATGATTAGATTTTGAAGCTTAGGCTCCAAGACTGTTTCATTAAACTAAAATAGAGAACTTCCAATTAGCGAAAACAAACAATATCCCTAGAAGTCACCAAATCTGCAAATTTTGTGTGTGAAATAACCGAAAACTTGTAGTTTTTGCAAGTTTGATTTGAATTACCAAGGCTTACTGTTGCTTGATTTTTTAATGATATAGTAAGGAAATATTAAATTCCAGCTTGGCAATCATGATTTATCTTCCCGTAGATTTGAATTACTACTGAATGACTACAACAACAGTGCGTCCTTCGTCACAAAGTTGGCCGGTTCTGATTTATGAAGAGTCATGTTGAAATTGCCTCGTTTGCACCGACATAGCTCTGATATTCCATACAGATATCACGTTGCCATCACGTGACTAGAGGACTCCTTGATTGTAGCCATGGACCTGTAAAAAGCACGTTTTAGTTAAAATTTCTGTGTTGTGAAAATGTTTTGGTATACAAATGGAAATAAAAAAGATACTATATATCGTTTAGAATACATAATTCTGATCTTATCTGGGGTAGTATTTTTCTTATGATGGGTGTGTTTTTAACCAACCTAACAGACTTTGAAAGTCACCAATGATTGAAAAGAGCAAATAGTTTCTCTCCAAGCATAATTATACAATTGGTCGTGTTGTCAGCTTGCTTCTCTGATCCAACGCAACACAAAGTCATTATGTAATTTCATTATTCGCAATACTTTATGCGCAGTGACGTGTTTCAGATTGGCTTGCGGAAAGCGAATAGCTTAAAGAGACACATTTAGCTTTGGGATCTGGAACGAGGTTAAGGCATAGTCAAGGCAACCTTCGACAGTTGCGAATTCTCATTGCGGTGGTGAAGCTCATGGAAGCTAACTGGCTTTCAAAATGAGGAACTCCTGTTCACAGCGAAAGGCTTGTTGATTCTTGGATTGAGGAAACATTCATCTGGATACTTGTGGCTTTTCCATGGCTAATATCACTGAAAACTTGAATTTTGAGGCGTTTTAGCGTCAGAGGTTTGAGCTGGCAACTTAGGCCCATCTGCCATTGCCTGGAGCACTGAGCTTTTCGTACACTGTTGCTACAGTTTCCATTTCCGGACATAAAATCGAGGGAAACACTTCCGTACCAATTTTCAATGTGAAAGTCCATAAGTTGTAGTTTGAGCGTTCATCAGAATATCAACAGCTATAACTACGAACATGTAATCAGTCTATCGCTGACAAGCTAATCTACCCAACAGTTTCTTGAAGGACCTTCAGTAGAAGATTAAATTCTTGTCGTTATTAAAGTGTCTCGATATATTTATCATGCTAATTTAGTCTCTTTTAAGCCCTGATTCAGCATTACTTAGCTCGTAAGCGTTGGTGCTAAACCATTTAAACAGCTTAGAAGTTTTAAAGTAAATTACAGATTTCGATCTGTACTTCGAAAGAGTATTTCTTCTGGAAACGACCAGTGTTCGCCAGGAAACAGCGCCATGTATAGGTTCCTTGATGGGCCTAAGTTAACTTGATTCCAACGACTTTTTTTGGCTGTTTTACATGTGTGTAGGGATTAAATTCTTTCGTCAAGGGAGAAGATTCATGTTTGTGCATTGCTACGAGCAGGCAGCGAAGCATTTGTCGTGACATTTTCTGTTTTAAATTGCTGAATTTCAAGCGAAAGTTTTGGAGCTGATTTGATCAAGAAATTTTTGCATAGTTAACATCTGAGTGTCAGAGGAAGCGTTTCCAAAATGGCTGCCTATTTGCTGCCACAGAAAAAGAATGCTTTCATAGACAGAAGAAAGAGCGTTTCTTCGGCCATGATGACAGGTGGAAACAAAAGAAAAGATTCATTGCAACCGAGAGAAAATGTTTCTGCTGCCAGAAGAATGTCAACACCACAATTATCATTATCAGATGCTCTTTTCGGACAAGCACTTTACAATATAAGTGACACAGTCAAAGATCTATGTGTCGGTCTTCCTATCAATCCGTTGCCGCCTCCGCGACCAAGAAGCAAAGCCGTGCCGCATGCACCGCGTAAAGTTTTGAAGTTGACAGAAGAGGAAGAGCGGGTGAGTCGATTTTGACGTTCTTTTGTTGAAAATCCTGAGTTTGATATTCCTACACTGACAAGAAGTTGCTTCATCATGTTTTGTTTGTTGTAGAGAAGAATTGAGCTATACTTTCTAGCTATAGGAACAAAGAATAAATGATCTATCTACTATTAATATGACTATGATATGACTATGATAATAATAGTATAATAACTATAAAACATATTACGTCTAATTAATTCTTGTTTCTTGGTGTTTCATCTTTTCATTTTTTCAAATTACAGGAAATGGTAATGGAAACCTTACGATATTTTCCAACGAAAACCCACGAGACCTTGGAACCTGAATTCACAGAAGAATTACGAAAATATGGACATATTTACATGTATAGATTTCGACCTTCCTTAAAAATGAAGTAAGTTAAACATTATTTCCGTCGCTGCCGTTTTTTCTTTTACCTTGGGAAAAGGGAAGTGCGATTAACCTTTATGTCATCTGACATATGTTTAATCCCTGGTGTCCTGCTACTGAAATCCCAGGAGGGGGTCTATCTTGGAGAAAAACAACTGGGATGTGCCTGCCATAGGACCCTTTTCCTGGAACAAAATGTTGGAAAACACAATACCGGTGCTGGAAAAAGATATGCAAAATGGCTAGTGTTGTCATTTTTTATGGTCTTCGTTAACGTTTCAGCCAATCCTAGAAAAAATTCTTTATTTACATACCTGTCCTTGAACCAAGATGCGAAAGATACAATCCTGTCCTGGATTTTCTACTGAGATTGATACCCCCATCGGCAGGCACATCCACGAGTGATTGGTCTTTAAAGTAGATTCCCTGGGACAGAAATTTCCTTCATAATAATCTACTTCGATGGCATCACATGTAATAATTTTCTATCGTTCTTTCCAGGGCCTATCCCCTGTGTCATTATCCAGTCGTCACTTATCAAGCTGCAGCAGCAATGCAAATGATCATGGGAATGCTGGATCCAAAATCTGCCAAAGTTAGTTGAATATACCGGGTTTCCCAAAAAAATTGTGCCCTGTTTGTGTTGTAGCTGCTGCGGTGGAGTTGTGCATTCTATTGTTCCGTTCTGGATACTTTTGCATAGGCTTCAACTGAGAATTTGAGATCTTGTTTCAGCCAACGGGACAAGTGTTTACTGTTTGCTGATTTATGTCACCAGAGAGTCACTTTTTCAAAAACAGAACTTAGTTTGTTCTCAAGAAAATGCCAAAATCTAGTAAACTTTAAAATAAGGCTTCTATAGTCTGTCTTAAATTAGATTTAGTTTGATCTACCACGAATTTTGCTAGCTTTAATTCACACCATAATATTTTGTATCGGCTGGGTTTTTGTCCTTTTGCGTAGAGACTTGATTTCGGACGTTATAGTTCTAAGATCTTTTAGTAAATCTTACTTTCTAATGATTGGACTCACTTTCTTTTCAGTATCCTCATGAGCTGGTTACGTATAATGGAAGAGGTCAAGTTTTTGCTAATTGGGCGCAGGTGAGTGCATGAAATTATGATTTGGCTCCACACTGTATATTGAGGAGGGGGTTCGCTTGAAATTTCTAATGGAAGAACGAATATACGTTGTACAGAATTTGTCGTAGAGAATAGTATCAATTTTTGTACACCAGGTGGTGTTTCAAAGAAGAAAAGCACATCCTTTGCGGAGAGCATTGAATTCTGATACGCCACATTGTCCACACACGACAGTTCGATTCGATGAATTCCTCCATGGCTGTTTCAAGACTGGCACAGTTTATATTTATTTTCGCATATCTTGGATCTCCTCAAATTATATCAATTTCTGTAAAATTCCTTTATTTTTACAGTTTTGGATAGTGATGCATTATCTGTCAACAATGACTGAAGAACAGACATTGGTCATTTATTCTGGTCATCCAACTGGCCTATTTCCAAGTTTTCCTACCTCACCAAGGGTTGTTGTCACCAATGGTATCACACAGGTGAGAATATCTAGTATGCTGTACACGTATTTTTTTAAGAAACCGCTTGTAAGAAAATCAACTTTCAGATTGCCGAAAAATTAAGAAACTCCAGTGCTGGGAAAATATTACATAAGAAACTAAACTATCTTTTTTTATAAAGGAAATCCTTGGCTAACCGAGAAAGTTTTATTCAGTTACAAATTATNAATTATATCAATTTCTGTAAAATTCCTTTATTTTTACAGTTTTGGATAGTGATGCATTATCTGTCAACAATGACTGAAGAACAGACATTGGTCATTTATTCTGGTCATCCAACTGGCCTATTTCCAAGTTTTCCTACCTCACCAAGGGTTGTTGTCACCAATGGTATCACACAGGTGAGAATATCTAGTATGCTGTACACGTATTTTTTTAAGAAACCGCTTGTAAGAAAATCAACTTTCAGATTGCCGAAAAATTAAGAAACTCCAGTGCTGGGAAAATATTACATAAGAAACTAAACTATCTTTTTTTATAAAGGAAATCCTTGGCTAACCGAGAAAGTTTTATTCAGTTACAAATTATTCCGCGAAATCATACAACACAACGATAACATAACAATATCTCTTTCAGCTACCCAGGTCTCCATCTTGTCCAGACGGTGACATTTTTTCAACTGGAGTCTCCATGTTCGGTAATATTGGCCCACAAGCAATTGTACATGCAACCATGGTGCGTATTAGATATGGTATATTTCAGTTTCCATTTTCATGTCATACTTATCACGTCACAATGTAGCTAATGTTTGGAATCGCTCTGAAAAGACCATGAACCAGTTGAAGCTTCAAATTCTTCATCATGAAGTCTTCAACTAGACTCACGAGATTTTGCTTGTAATTTTGAATGTATTTATCGTTTTTTCACAATTCTTTAAAAGGTTCTTCCGTCTCCACATTTCGGTCAAAACGTTGATTTTGCAGTTTCTTGATAGGCAATACCACAAAGCCCTTTCGTCTTTTTCAAAAATAAAAGCATCCTTTTGTAGATAAATCTTTGTACTTCACATAGGAACAAACCAAACATTCATATCTTTTGCGATTGCTCGAATACAAATGGATTTTTACGGTCACTTTTTGGTGGCTTGGGCGAGACCATCAAACAAACTACAGAAAACAAAGAAGAGGTACCTGAAACAGTATTGTTTACAGATTGGTTTACATTTTGGTGACGGAGCTTCTTTGATTAACGAAAATTTCGAAAGAAGAAATAAAGCGAAAGAACTCTAGAGTTATGAAGTTTTCTGAACAACGTTACAAAGATGTTTGAATCTCAGTTTGAATGTTTTCACCAATGGCAACTTTTAAATTTATGGCAATGTATCATGTTTGGATTTTTGTGCAAAAATTTAAGTCACACAACTGCCGTTCTTTTTGTTTTAAATGCTTTTTTATTCAAAAATCCTCATTTTCAAATACTTGGATTTCTTGCAGATCACTATGATAAGCGCTTACCGAAAACTTGACAAATCTGATGACCTGACAGGAAAGGTGAGACTGCTGTATTTACATTTTAGGGTTTTTGTTTTACAAATATTATCTTAGCTGTAAAACGCTTTGTTGCTGCTGAATTAATTGCGAATTTGCTCAAAAACTGTTTCCTCATGTAAAACTAAAGGTCCAGGTCTCTGCGTTGAAAGAGAGATTTGTGGTTCTCCAACCTCGTCCCCAAGGCCTTTTGTCATGTTGAGATGGAGACGAAAAGGGCCTTTTCATCTCCGTTCCAATATGACAAAAGGCCCTGGGGACGAGGTTGGTGTTGCTTAAAAGTAGATTCCTTACCTCTGGAATGATCTTAGCCGCGAGGCAAAGCAAGCTCCCTCTTAATCTTCTTTTAAGAACAAGATAAAGGCTAAATAATTAATTTATTGTAATTAGTTGTAAGTAAATTATTTATGATTATAATTAGTTTCCTTTTCTCGTTATTAGTTTTATGAAATCTTGTACCATCATCTTCGTTGAGAGGTTAATCGAAAAATCTGGTAAAGAACAAAATACCTTCAAGGAATCATGGGTTGCTGGACACCGCAGTTGTACTTGATTGCCGCAGCTTTGTTCTTCTGCGGAGGAAATTCTTTTTACTTCTATGGATGAGCTAGCGTAAGAGATCGAAAGAAAGAAAATTCTCGCTTTTCCTTTCAGCTGCTTCGAAACATCCTCCAGGGAGAGATATCGATTTTCCTCCGCAGGAGCATATATGCTGAAGCATAACTGCAGTGTCTAACTACTCATAATATAATGGAATTCTTAAATTTCGAATAGAATACAAATATTACTAAAGAGACCTTTTAGCTATTCTGAAAAAGAATCTGAATCGAACAACATCGTTATACATTTTGTAGAATTTTCAAATGTGCACAATAGTGATAGAAGCTCTAACGCCACTCGATCGAACCTCTCGTATAAAGATGTACAAAAATATGGTTCGATCTAGGCTCTTTTGTAGAATAGCGTAAAGGTCTATTGGGAATTTTTGGGCAAGTTCTTCAATCAACAGTTTGAAAATCAAAGTCTTATTTTCCTTTGACACTTTTTTTCATGATAGGTTTTCGTATCATCTGGACTTGGTGAAATGGGATGTGCTCAAGCTTTAGCTTCCATCATGAATGGGTGTGTCGGAGTAATTGCTGAGGTATGAACTGTTGCATTTCAATCTTAAATCAATGCTTCCTTACACTTTGCGTTTTATTATTCAATATCGGCTTGAACTTTGAAGCCGCATTTTCCTAAAAGAAAACAGTTAGAAAGTTTAAGAAAGCTCAAAGCTCAAGTAAGAATTAACTATTTCTGAGCAAATATAGAAATCATTAAAATCTTTCCATCGAAGGACGAGTTTTTTTAGTTGTTTAGTGCATTATTTCACACCGGTAACGCTTGCATTTGAGACTGCAAATATTTTTCAATTAAACTTAACTGAACAACAAGGGCAAATTTTTTAAACAAAGGATCCAGGTCTGTTCAAGACAAAGCGATTTCAAAGCCTAAAGAATAAATTTCACACCTTCTGTGCAGCCAGCCATAGTGTTTTGCACTTTTTGTTTATTTTTATTTGATCGAGTGCACTCAGAGGTGTGAAATCTATTCTTCAGAAGTGCAAATCGCTTTGTCTTTTAAGAAACCTGAATTTTGTGTTTCACAAAATTTGCTCTTGTTTGACTGAGCGGCTTAAAGAGCATTGTCTTCCCAAGGGATTCTTACTGCCTCAATACAGTTGCATTGATCCTCAGCGCAAATTCCGTTGTCTTGAGCTACTCGCTATCTCGCTGAAACTTTTTAATTCTTTTCTATCTCATTATCTCAAACAAATTTTCATTTCCCTTGAGGGGGTCTGTTATGGCCCCTTGAGGGTTCTGAGATAGCTGGCTTCAACTTTACGTTGATTTTAAGAATACAAAAGAACTTTTAACTTTCCTTAGGTTAATGGAGATGCAATTGAAAAGTGGATAAAGGAAGAGTAAATATTTCAAATCTTGATTACAGTGTGATGCATTTTAAATAGTAGAAGTTTCTACTCTGAGATCAAGACAGGGTGGAAGAGTACACTTCCAATGTTTCACGCAAATTCTAGTCTTTCCACCAGCCCTTTCAAGAAAGATCTTTAGTCGTTTGTCCCTTTGTTTGTCCAATAACTTTGGGAAAAGCGTACCAAAGCACTCTAGGGATCAAAATGTCAAGTTTTACGCAAATCATCAACTTAGATTGCTTGTCAGGCTAAGAATGAGACACTAACAAAACAACAGTTGGGAATCGTGGCTTTCGCTACAAAGTTGGCAAACATTTGTTCATGTTTTTGTGATTTTGTTTCTTTTAAAGTACTTTAATATCAGAATCTCTGATCACTTAAGGAGACAGTTTGACATTATTTGCAATCATAGCGTAAAATTTCAAGGATCTAGCATGTTTTAACAAGGACCGATAATGTTACAATAGAGCTCGCTACTTTTCATTTACACCTAGATACANTTTTTGTTTCTTTTAAAGTACTTTATTATCAGAATCTCTGATCTCTTAACGAGACAGTTTGACATTATTTGCAATCGTAGCGTAAAATTTTAAAAATCTAGCATGTTTTACATTGGTTCCCCGAAAGTTACTGCAACAACAAGACTCATTTGGCTCATTTTAAAGAAAAAGGTTTGCTGGGTCCAGTTAAGCTAGAAAGCTTTATTCTTTAAACTAATATAATGGGTGAATATGGCTCAAGATATCTTTAAAATATCATATTTTACCGTTTCAGTTGGATAACAGAATCAACTTCAGACCTTGATGTGCTGATTACGAAAATACGGTATGATTTCTTTCACTTGTGCGCTCGAAATTTGACCAATTTCAAAATCATACGTGGAAGACGAAATTAAAATGATTAAACTGAACTTTGGCTAATAAAGAAAGGAGATCTTTTGCAATGTATATTTCAGCAGTGACTTCAGCTAGCTCCCGGGGCACTAGAAAATGAGAACGATCAGTCCTTCTTTGTTTTAAACACACAGATTCACAAAGAAATCCGTTGTGTTGAGCTGTGACTTTATTGCAGCCAATCAGATGCGTGATAGACTGCCTTTAACATATATTTTAATTTCTTAAGGAAAGGGAAAGAAGAAAGGAAAGGAAAATGCATTGCTTTCCATGGAAATGTTGTTGATGTCTGGTATGTATTCATTAATGTTTACCATCTCGTAATTTCTTATCAACCTAGAGTGCATCCCTTGTGTTTGGTTTTGTTTATGTTACGCTTAAACCCTTGTACAGGGTAAGTTAGAAAAATGTACACTCTTCTTTTATAAGAATATCGTTTATAAGAATATTCAGGCTCAGAATCATCCAATTTTTAAGAATGTTATAAGGATAACGAGGACTCAAATAAGTATAAGAGCTCAGCCTCAGCTCGCATATTTGTGTCTCATTTTTAAGCAGTTGCCTGTTTTGCGATGCTTATAGTTGTTCATAACAGAGAATCACGTGACTGACACATCTCGTTTTTTCAAAAAGCGTGCTTTCTCTTCGAGGGTGGCTATTTCCTTTGGAAACAATTGCATTGCATTCGAATGTGCTTTAAGAATATTTTAAGAATATACTAAAGCTCAAAACGAAAATTTCTCAAGAATATCGAGACTGGAAAAAATTTATAGTAGTCTTATGAAAAGAGATTGTATCCAATTTTTGGGAAATCCTGCAATAAAAACTATAAAACTTATTTGAAAAATTACAAAATCCGCAGTTCAAAAATGATTACAAAATTTTCCTGACGCACCCGATATCATGCAGATTTTTCAATAATTCATCAAATGCTTTATATTCATTTGTTGTTGACAGGGAGAGACTCGTAGAAGAACTGGAAGAGACTGGGGATAGACTCGTTGACATGGGAACAGATCAAACTAATTTACATAATGCGTTCAGTGGAGGTTATATACCAGCTCAGGTAAGTAGGAAATGCAAGGTCTTTGAAAGATCTTAATTAAATAAAAAGGTTTGAAAGGTTTGAATGGCAAAGTTCGCTGCCCCTCGTTATCCCTTAAGAACGGCGCATGCTCAGACGAATGTCACCTGTGTTTGAATGGTTACTGGCGAACAGTCTCGGTTTCAAACATTTTAGGTTTATTACTTTTAGAAAAAAGAACCGTCGAGTAGCTTTAAAGTTTGCACAATGCTACCTTAAACCTTCCAATCAAAAATATGAACTAAAATGAAAACAAATGCTGTTACCACCGCAAGGTCAAGGTGAAATTTATGAGATCTCCTTCGTAATAAACGTAAATTTTTCCTGTCAAATCCACTTCGCCCATTGCTTAAAAAATAGTAAATGAATTTCTGGGAGAAAGTGCCTTTTCTTTCATGAAATATGCAGCTGCTCTTTTGAATCTAAGATCGGTCCTAGATAGTAAAAAGTCGATTGTTTCATGCATCGCTCCATTTAGTGCGCAAACTGCGAATCATCAGATAGCAGATAAAATGTCCCTTCAGATGATATGTATTAAGTTCCTTCAGATCAAATAGCTTTGTGCACACTTTCATTCAAAGGGTTTGTCTCAACAAGCATGCATTGTGCTTGCCATCTCTTGAAAATCTTAAGTTTTTCTTCATCATTTGGAATTTGGTACCAAGCTACCTTACATTGTTCCTTTTGTTTGTTAAAGTATTATAATTGTAAGTGCCATCCAAAGTAGGGACCAGATGACCTTGTGTCTTTCCCTGCTTTGGATGGCACAGTAACAAGTAATCTTTTGTGTTTTAATTGTTTTGATGATGATATGTATAAAAAAATAAAATCTCTTGATCGGTCTCTGTTGTTACCATTTGCATGGACCATGGAAAAAGTGACAACAAAGACCAACCAAGAAATGGTACACGCAAGGCATACTGGCTGAAACAGACACTTTAAAGATGGGCTGCATTCTCAAACTCCTTGTAAGGGCATTTTATCTTGAAATATTATGCTTTATTATTCAACAGCTTGATCCAGAAGAAGCAGAATCGCTGATAGCAATAAAACCTGCGAAATTCAAGAAATGCGTCCTGAAATGCCTTCGCTATCATATCTCAGCAATTAACAAACTTGTAGAGGCTGGTATGATCTTTTGGGAATATGGGAATGGGCTTCAATATCATGCCAAAGAAGCAGGTAAGATTCATACGCATTATAGAATTCATGCAATACTCTATTGTTATTGAAATGCGCTTTAAATGATGTTTCCAGTTCTACCGAGTGTCCCAGAAAAGTATAAAGATTTGGTTAGGTCCAGCAATGAGAATTTACCTTTAATCAATAGTTTGTCAATTTCAAAATGTTACTTGAACATAGGTTTGGAGGTGACAGAAATTTTACGTTCAAAGTTAACATTTCAACACTGAAAGGACCAGTATCATTAAATGATGTGTCTATGTCCAAGTTAACTATCAAGGAACGTTTTAAAACTGATTAGCCATTGATTAATGCTAAACTCTCAGCGCTGGACCCAACCAAATCTGTCCTATACTATTTCCTGGGACACCCGGTATTTCTTGCCTAATTTAACTTCAAAACCATGGGAATTGACATTGTACAGAGATAATTTATTTTGATTTCAGGTGCAGACATGATGAAACCTGAAGACGATGCAACCTACCGATACCTCACCTATGGCAAGGATATCCTAGGGTAAGATTAACGATTTGACGGGCAATGCTAAACCTGGTTTATAAACGCTGTGTACAGTAAAAACTCGCGTATAAGAACCTACAATTTTGCAAGTCAGCCTAACTAGGTTCTTATGTTTTGGGTATTTAGTGGGAAATGGGGCTGTTCAGGTTCTTAAATTGGTTTTTATTTTATTCATGGCTTTCAGGAATTTCTTTTCTTCAGATTCAAACTTCAGGCCTATTATTTACTGTCAGTTCACATCAGTTGAGTTTATGAGATATATTCCCATTTTGTAAGTAATGTAGTTCGTAATTTGTATTGTAAATTTTATTTGGAATATATTATATATAAAAAAAAAAAGATATATTCCCCAACAGAAATTTGTGGAAGAATCAGAAATGTTTATATAATCCAGAGAAAATCTTTCAAGAAGTTCTTATCGGGTAATATAAACATTTTTTATTCTTCCTCAAACTTCTGTTGTGAATAAGACCCTATCCTCTCTAAAAATAAGAACCTATTTCAAATTCCAGGCTGAATGGGTTCTTATATAATTGGGGTTTAATTGCAAAATTTCAGCCTGTAGGTTCTTAATCCACTAGGTTCTTATACGCGGGTTTTTACTGTATCTCAAGGCTTTCCTTAAAAAGTTGCGGTGCAGAGTTTAATCCTCTGACTACGAAGCCAGGCTAGCTCAGATTCTGGAGGTTGGGTCATCGCCCTCAATGGTCCTCATGAATCCATTATTTATGAACTTCTTCTGTTGTCCCATTGCTGGGTGCTAAAAATCTCAATTTCACTTTTTAGCTGTTTCATGTTTCATCACCACCTATAAGTTCTCTTTAACTTCTTAAAATGTTGTTACCTTGGTCTGTGAGGTTTTAAGAATATTTGTTTATCTTTCTTCCCTACAGGGACTTCTTAACCGTTGGTTTTGCACCATTTAGGTAAGGAATGAGATTATTTTCCAGTTCTATGTTAGACCTTTTTCTGAAGTACGAAACAAAGTTCGAAATATTTTTCCTGGTAAATGACTGAAAATTAGATTTGATCCAAAATTTTCAGGATTCCTATGTTGTCGATTTACCTGGCTGCACCACTCAATCAGAATCTCAAATTAGGTGAGGTAGAGAAGGTCTATTTGGTACTGATGCTTATGATTAAATGTGAAATTAGACTGGTTACCAAAATCTTTTGTTTCTCTTCATCCTTTGACATGTAACGATATCACTTTCGTCAGCCAATTGAGCCAGGTTCATCACAAAGTTACAAAGGACTCGGGCCAAAAGTTTATGTGCAGGAAGAATTGGATGAATAAAGATAGGTATATGTGATATGATAAATCTCTACCGGGTGACCCAGAAAAAAGTGACCCAACGCAATCTGTTATAGAAAAAAAAGCAAGTGACTGATTGAAANTCAATCAGAATCTCAAATTAGGTGAGGTAGAGAAGGTCTATTTGGTACTGATGCTTATGATTAAATGTGAAATTAGACTGGTTACCAAAATCTTTTGTTTCTCTTCATCCTTTGACATGTAACGATATCACTTTCGTCAGCCAATTGAGCCAGGTTCATCACAAAGTTACAAAGGACTCGGGCCAAAAGTTTATGTGCAGGAAGAATTGGATGAATAAAGATAGGTATATGTGATATGATAAATCTCTACCGGGTGACCCAGAAAAAAGTGACCCAACGCAATCTGTTATAGAAAAAAAAGCAAGTGACTGATTGAAATATTTCAAACGTTGTTCTGTCGCTAAAAGACCAGTCTGCATTATGAGTATTTTTCGCAATTTTTTGGGCAGGGGAAAGTTCCCGAATTAAGGATTTTGAGGAAAAGAGCAGGCTTGAAATTCTCAAAAAGTCGTCAAAAACAGGATCGATTTGAAGCCATTTCAGATTTTCAAAATAAAGAGGAGCGTGTTTTATTCTACCTGAGAATATTTTCATGTATCTAGGGACTATAAACTTGCTCTGAAGACTTCCGACTGGGTTGCCTATTCCCAGGTTGAAATGAAACACGCTCCTCGTCGTTTCGAAGATTTGAAATGGCTGTAGATCGATCCCCCTGTTTTTGACGACTTTTTGAGGATTTCAGGCATGCCCTTTTCCTCGAAATCCTTAATGTTGGAAATTTACCGTGCCAAAAGGATAAGTGAAAAATACTCATAGCATAGCCAAATCTCTTAGCGACGGAACAACGTTTGAAATATTTCAATCAGCCACTTATTTAATTTTCTGTAACAGATTGCGTTGGGTCACTTTTTTCTGGGTCACCCGATGCAAGTGTATATATAATTACCATCCTGTAAAAAGAGATCTCAATTTGTCTTCGTAAGTAAGCAGAAATCAACAGATACTAAGTATAAACTTTACCATTTGGAATCTACACAGAAATTCTTTATAAAAGTTATTATGCGTATTAATAATATTTAACAGCAGCCTTCACCAAACTATTTCCAATTTCTAGATGGACATTTACAAGTGGAAGCCCAAATGATATTGCAGCCATGGACAAAGAAGTTGTACAAATTTTGGATGGCATTGCGAAATCCAACGTTGAAGAATGTGAGAAATTGTCCCTTTATTTATTTTACTTAGGATTGACAATTCGTGATTTGAACATCTGTCTTTGTTTTCATTAAAAATATGTTTGTTGCTTGTGGTACTATAGCAATTAAACCATAGATAAATGAGCCTGATATTTGGTTGCGTTAGCCTGTGACCAGCTTTTAAAAACAAGACTGGTGTTCAAATTTTCGGGTAATTGTGTCAATAACCTATCATCCTTAGTTAGTAGATAAAAATCCTTGTTTCCCTTAGAGGATGAAATCTTTGTGACAAAAATGTCACTTGTTGAGATGCCTATCTAAGGCTCATTCAAATTTCTTTGAAATCAGTTTTGATTTTGTAAGCTAAGAATTGCACTTGTCCAAGTCTCACTTTCTTCTATGGCTCAATCGACTTAAAAAAGAAAACGAGACTTGGACAAGTCCAGCTAAGAATAATCTAGCTAATATTGTCTTGAATGATATTGAAAATTTTATAATTACTGTCATCAAATTTTGAACTATGGAACTGTCTGTTTTGAAAATTATCGCCATCACTATCCGTCTCGTTAAATTTCTCATCAAACAGCGTTTTCCATCTGAAGTTGCATTTTCTACAATATTTTTATTTTCTTAGTGCCACCGATTACGCCCGTTGATATCCATGATTACTACAAAGACAGCATCAAGTGGATGACAGAAGTTCAAAAGCATAAATGGGTATGTCAACTCCAATTTAAAAGTGTGCTTAAAAATATGTTTTCATTGGCGACCATGAGTTAGTTACCCTTAAAGGGGCTCCGTCGTCAAACAGTAAACAAATCCGTAAACTCGCACGTGTCGCCGATTATCCATTTTTCATTCATTGTTCTCTGCAGTTTGTTTGGTGGCTTCACCCAAGCCACCAAAAAGTGACCGTTAAAAATCCACTTATATCCGAGCAATCGTAGAAGCTATGAATATTTGGTTTGTTCCTAAGTGAAGTAAAATGATTATTGCCCAAACAGCAACTTTCATTTTGAAAAAAATACGAAAATCCTGTGTGATATCACCTTTCAAAAAAGTGCAAAAATCATCGTTTTGTTTATATTTTGACGACGGAGACCCTTTAAAGGCCCTGTTATGCGATGAGCTTTTACATGAAACCTGCTTGCAATGGCGTTGCGAGGTAAGTTTCACTGGGGGCGTTATACGGAAATTTCGAAGAAAATCCTAAACTTTTTTTGCTGCAAGCCGTTGCCTGAGTAGAGCAAGTTCTGCTTTTCGTGAAACTGCCTCACAGCGCACGCAACAGAAAATCTGGCAACTCGTCGTCAAATTTGAGGGTGTTACACGGTGCAATGTTTTGTGAAACTTATCTCGCAGCGCCATTGCAAGCAAGTTTCACAAAAAGCTCATTGTGTAACAGGGCCTTTTCTGTTTGACTTGCACTAGTCTCTTCGAGAGGAAAAAAGACGACCTTGTCCTGAAGAGCTCCTCATAGACCTTTTAGCTATTCTTCAAAGAGCCTGGATCGAGCGTTATTTTGTACATTTTTATACGCGACGTTCGATCGAATGGCGTTAGAGCTTCTTTCACTATTGTGTACATTCGAAAATTCTACAAAATGTTGTTCGATTCTGATTCTTTTTAGAATAGCTAAAAAAGGTCTATTGATTTATGTATAACCTCAGTTGACCGGAACCTAGAGCCATAGCCAATTATGCAATAACCCAAAAATAGTGAGTCGTGCACCCAGAGAACCGTTCAATGAATCGAATTTATGTTACCTTTTGAAGACTCTAAAGAACCACAGGATGACAAAATATCAGGAAAATTTGTGGTTTCAGCCTTTATCATATTTGTGACAAGATCGTTGAGAAACCGAAAATTTGTCTCAGATCAGATGTCGGGTGAAATTTGCGACAACGCACAATAACTCATGCAAATCATTTCAGTTATTGTTATTCGCGGACATTTTCACGTGATATCGAATTTAAGACAGACCATGAGCAATTATGCAACGATTTTTTGGGAAGGGAAGACAATAATTATAGAATTTCTTACCCATTAGTTGCCCAGTTCTCTAACCTACATCTCCGTTAACTTTTAGTGGAAAAGATCAGTAAACTTCATGGTTTCTTTTAGAACTATGGCACTTTGTCACGAATGTTGTATACAGATGAACGTGGAAGAAAGGCAATTGCACTTCACTTCAACAAAGCAATAAAGAGTGACGTCATCAAGGTAACATGTGTGTTGATGAACCGTATGCTTTATTGCTTACAAAATGGATCTTGATGCATCGTTCCCTGATGCACTAGATTTCGATGCTTGATCCAAACCTCTATTCTGTCAAATGGAAAAGGGGTGTTCCGAATTTAATTTGATATTTCTATAATAGGACCTTAATGTTTTCCAATGAATGGGCATTATTGCTGTTTTACGAGCTTTAATTTTGATAAATGTTTGGAGCAGTTTTAATATATCAGATTTTTTACACACTAGGGTCCTGTGGTACTAAGCAGAGATTACCATGATACAAGTGTCATTGGAAACGCTCTTAAAGAACCTGTAGATATCAAACAGAAAGACAAATTCCAGTCAGGTGTGTACTATTATTAATTTTCATTGGACAGTAGTAAGTCTGGGACCAATGCAGACAGGGACATACATGGTCACAGACATTACTGGGGTTTATCTGGGCCTTCTGGTGTTTGGTTATATTTGGTCAAATTGTTTTCCCTATATTTTTCGTTTTCAAAAAGTTAAATTCCCAAATAGCTGAACATCTGTACAACAAGCCACCAACCCCATTCACAAAATCGTTAACAATTCTACCAAATGTTTTGGCGTACTTAGTGGAGCTCATTTTATGGTGTCTCACAGTTTTCTCGAGGTTAGATATGAAATTGGAACTGAATTTAGTTCGTATTTACCTATACAGTAGAAACCCGCGTACAAGAACCTACAATTGTGAAAGTCAGCCTAACTAGGTTCTTATGTCTTGGGTATTTAGTGGGAAATGAGGCTGTTCAGGTCCTTAAATTGGTTCTTATTTTATTCATGGCTTTCAGGAATTTCTTTTCTTCAGATTCAAACTTCAGGCCTATTATTTACTGTCAG
>REGL01001618.1:59228-73043 GCA_004194395.1 Aurelia aurita complex sp. Pacific
TTTTCAAAACCTCTGGTTTTGGGTGCACTGTAAATTTTGACTTTGCGAACCTGTATCTCCGGTGTTTGGTGGACGATTTCTAAATGCAAGGTATGTGCATCTAAGTTGAACATTGATAAATTTAGCTGTAAAGTCGGGGAGCAATGATATCTTATTGCTTGGTTCCTATTTCCAGTCAAAAGGGGGTACTTTTTTCTGAGACACCCGGTATATGATTTGAAATGCAAATTATATTCATCAAAAACCTAATCTGGGCTGGCATAACTTGATGGTGGCTCTGGGGTACTTTCCAAGACTTGTAGGATTTTGCAAAATAACAAGAAGTTTTTTCATGACCTGTGGAATTATGGCCAAATTTTTATCAAATCTGCAGAATTATGAGTACCATTTTCTTGGGAAAGAGAAGATATTTGTCTGTTATATGTGTCCTTTTTCAAACACTTTTAGCAAAAGAAATAATCATAGCTCTAATTACAACTAATTTATCTCCTTTCCAGCACCTTCTTGAATTGGCGATAAATACAACTGTAACAACTGCAAAAACACAATCCCTTGAGAATGCGTAACTTATCCTTTTCAGATGTTTAAAAAAGATTCTTTTCTTTCAGGACTTCTTCAAAGCCCTTGAAAGAGCAAAGAAAATTCACCAAGACTGCAAAATCTTGCTGCGATCAAAGCAGCAGAGAGCAGGGTAAGAGAAATACCATTTCATCAAGTCTTTTAGGCAACAAAAGGGCTCAAATCTTTAAAAAGGTTGGTGTAAAATTTTATGACGGTTTTCTTTAAATTAGATGNNNTATCTTATTGCTTGGTTCCTATTTCCAGTCAAAAGGGGGTACTTTTTTCTGAGACACCCGGTATATGATTTGAAATGCAAATTATATTCATCAAAAACCTAATCTGGGCTGGCATAACTTGATGGTGGCTCTGGGGTACTTTCCAAGACTTGTAGGATTTTGCAAAATAACAAGAAGTTTTTTCATGACCTGTGGAATTATGGCCAAATTTTTATCAAATCTGCAGAATTATGAGTACCATTTTCTTGGGAAAGAGAAGATATTTGTCTGTTATATGTGTCCTTTTTCAAACACTTTTAGCAAAAGAAATAATCATAGCTCTAATTACAACTAATTTATCTCCTTTCCAGCACCTTATTGAATTGGCGATAAATACAACTGTAACAACTGCAAAAACACAATCCCTTGAGAATGCGTAACTTATCCTTTTCAGATGTTTAAAAAAGATTCTTTTCTTTCAGGACTTCTTCAAAGCCCTTGAAAGAGCAAAGAAAATTCACCAAGACTGCAAAATCTTGCTGCGATCAAAGCAGCAGAGAGCAGGGTAAGAGAAATACCATTTCATCAAGTCTTTTAGGCAACAAAAGGGCTCAAATCTTTAAAAAGGTTGGTGTAAAATTTTATGACGGTTTTCTTTAAATTAGATGGCTTGGAAGGAAAATAGGGTTCTTTGCTGTAAATCTGCCATGGAAATTTATTGATATCTTGATTAGTCTAAAAATGGTGGCTTTTATTAAATTTGAGGCTATGAGATCATCACATTTCTAAATCCTAAACCATAAAAGCTACATATTTCTGCTTGCCACCATATTGTAGACCTTCATAAATTATGGTTTTCTTGAAGGTTGTATCATTCTTCCTCCATTAGTTTAGGATTAATGATGATTTAAACTTTTTCAAAAATGCCCATGACTTTTCCAAAAATGATTAAATTGCCGCCATTTTGAAGAAAATCAAGATATCACAAAATGTCTACGGCAGATTTACAGCAAAGTACCATAAGTTCCTTTGAAGCAATTCAATTATAAAAAGATGTCATTGAATTTTGCACCCACCCACTTTTTTAAAGATTTGAAAGATTTGAGCCCTATGCTGTTTTAGGCTCATTTTCAGGCATTTCACAACTACGTAGCCACTTTTCATAAAGTTGAATACACCTAGATTTTCAGTTCTCATAAAAACGCTGGAAAATTGCAGAAAGTACTTTAGGCTTTGGCTATCCAACAGAATTTGATTAATTGAGATTCATCCAATTGGACTGGACTGGATTGAATTGGATTGGACATATTTTAGCACACCTGCTATGTATCTCAAATTCTTTGAGTGTTAGAAACATGAGCATCAGTTATTAAAACAAAGGAGGCCCTCGACAAGACTCGACAAGGCCTTATGAGTGTAGGCCTTCGACAAGCCTCGCTTTCAAAATCCAATGTTCGGAATGCTCGATGTACTCACACAAGAAGTTTTACATTGTAGCCTTGAGATAATGGAAACCATGGCACTTTACCAGGAAACAGCTTACGAGAAATTATATCGATGGACACAAGGTATTTGATCCACAGATTAATGATCTTGTGTAATTTTAGATTGCAAATTGATATCATTGTTTTAAAATCATCATTTATTTCTCGTTTTTTACGTGAATTTCTCATTTTTTAAACACTTACTTTTATACACAATGAAAAGCCATACGGCAAAAACACTCAACAATTTACAGCCTTACTCCATACTTAAAGAAGCACTTAAAGTAGCAGTTAATAGAGACTATGCAAGAACAGGTAAGGTCATAGAATTAAGAACTCCATTGCTGCTTCAATACCTTCTAATATGAAGCGTATACTAGTCATTAGTAGTATCAGTCACTACTTCAAATTGTAGGCACTTTACTCATTTGTTTATTATATTTTCGTTTAATTTCGATCGTACCACACGCACTAAACATATCACTTTTCCTTTATTTGCAGATGAGTGTCGAGGAATGACAAGTGATGCCCCTGACATAACGGGTGCATTATGCCGTGCAATGGAAGCATTACAAGATAGACAAGTTCTTTTTAAATATACACTGGATGAGCTAGGAAGTGCCAGAAGATCTGCTGTTGTTAGGTGTTTTATTGATGCTTTAACTAGAGGAGGTATTAGTTCATTTTGCGTATATCACTGTTTTAATAGAATAAGACTCGATGTGGCTTTCTAGTCCTACCGGGTGTTCCAAAAGGAATAATCCTGTTTGAAAAATCACCAAAATTTGATTAAAAGGCCGATATTCAAATTTCTTTT
The DNA here is from genome assembly GCA_004194395.1 of Aurelia aurita complex sp. Pacific. Lineage (NCBI taxonomy): Eukaryota > Metazoa > Cnidaria > Scyphozoa > Semaeostomeae > Ulmaridae > Aurelia > Aurelia aurita complex sp. Pacific. Next base: position 62,306 of record REGL01001618.1, read on the forward strand.
TTTGGCAAGTAGATTAAAAACCAAATTATTTTCCCAGGTATAGCCGATCTTGCAAATTGTTTAAAAATCAGCAAATTTAGCACTTTTAGGGCTACCTGATTTTTGAAGCATACTTTAGGGGGTCTTTGGGTAGCCTGAGATCAGGCTCATAGAATCGATATTTTTGTTTTTGGAGAGCCTGATCTCAGGCTAGTCTTTGGGAAGATGTTTGTACAAACGGTAATAATTTTGATGCAAAGAATATAAATCGCTTCGAGTCTTTAGCAACAGACTTTAAATTAATATTACAATGATCACTTACCTTGCAGCACTTTGTTTTCATAGGCCCTGGAGGAACACCAAGACCAATTGAATTGCATTCTCATGATCCTATGAGGTAAGCGATACTAAGAGTTTCCTGACGTATGAATGTTACCCAACTGTAGACCCATCAAATGTTGGTAAAAAGTAACGTCAGATCAAATTCAAGTTGGTACAATGCGTTGCGGAAGGGTATGGTATGGAACGGTGTGGTGTGGTTGGATGTGATGTGGTACATCGATTTCTAGTTAAAAAATTTGTTTTAGTCTCTTGCTCGACTTCATTGGCCAGTGCAGCCAGTAGAGGCAGTTTTCATTGAAAGGGCTTCATATGTTTTCAGGTATGTTGGAGATATGCTTGGATGGCTTCATCAAAGTATTGCTGGGGAAAAAGAATTGCTTCTTAGTTTGCTGAGGAAAACTAAGTCTGAAGGTGACATGGTTCATATTTATTTCTTAAAGAACATCGAAGTATGCCTTTAAATCGTAACGGTAGATACCCATAAATTAAAAACCAGATTTGCTCGCTTCGAGACTGTCGAACAGACGAGGAAGAAATCTTGCTATTAAGACAAGCTATGATCATCCACATTATAAAATAGGCCCTAAACGGTACGATTATACATAACACTGTTTTTACCGACTTGCTAGTAATAAGTTTGCTAATTTGTTCTTTTAAAATTTTATAGAAAAAGAGGAAACCGTACGGGAAGTTTTGAATCATGTATCAGAAGGAGTTTCAAGGCCATTCAAGGTATATAATTTTTGAAAGTTTAAAGTTACAACATGAGGAAAAAATGATCACAGAAACATTGCTTACGATAGCCCATGGAAATTATTTGTACGGGCCCTTTTAGGCATTCGCTTTCGCGAAATTGTCTCTTTTTTGTTGTTTCGCTATTCAAAGCAGCTTCTTGTGGTGTCACTTTTCTTCAAAAGCAGTGCTCAACTTTTCCTCCACAAGAAGAATTTTAAAATGAGACATATGATCATCAGATATTGATTTCACAATAATTTTATTTCCTCGTCAGGTTAGAGTTGAACAAGTTATAACTTCAGAGCCAGATGCCCCTGTGTTATTTAGACTGGGAAATTTGCTGAAATTCTACAACTCATTGATCACGTGAGTTAACACCAGACTAAATCTGTTCTGTGGATGCCACGGCATGGAAGTTGCAGCAGAACCACAACCCATTCAGTTCAGTAAAGAGCGTAGATTGAGAGGCTTGTATGGCCTAACTCCTCAAGCCCTATATCATTTGCCCATTGAATTGGCTTGTTGTTGTTGTATTTTAGTGAGGGTTGTGGCGGTATCAGTCAACAGTCAAATGGCGAAACTACAACGATTGTAATGATTCTAAAGTGTGTGCAGTTTAAGGCTGAGTTCTCATGAAATAGAAAAAATTGATAGACGTTGTTTATAGCTACTTCAGGTCAAATGACCATACACTTGGGAAATCATCTCTTTATCTGTTGATAAAGTTACCCCCATAACGCTTTGTATGGTACCAAGGTCTTAACGTGTATGAAGAGAAAGTTTCCTCCAGAGGACAATCGCGTGATGTGAATTACGTGTAAGCAGCGTTGGCTGAAGTTACTCTATGTCCCTCTTGATATCGTTGAGTCACTGATGCCCAAAGGTTCTTTTCGTGGTGGCAAGATCTTGAATGGAAAAAGACGAAATTAAATTGAGTGGTCTGTAAATGGGACAGAGAAATACCCACTGAATTTGAGACTTCAAACGCAACAATATATTCGCTGCTAAACAGTGATGCCTGACAGGTAACATCAAAAGCAGATTTTAAAGACGCTTTTTGTAGCTCAATATTGCAACCCCCCCCCTTAGGAAACGTAGTTATATTGTGAGTCAAGGGGTTTTTATTCCAATGTTTTAACAAGTTCAATGGTCGTATTCAGTTTAGAGTTTACAAATTGCATTGACGTAGATCCTGTATCATTACTACACCCCAACCACCAAAGGAAAATAGGAAATTTAGTAATCATGTACTTTCTCATTTTAGGCCTGTCCTTGGAGAAGATTCCGTTGTTATGGCAACGCTGCATGAAATGTCTGAGTTATGTCAAAGAATGTTTTTCAACAGCTTAAGTTCACTGGGAAACAAACTGTCGGAAAAAGTAGGTATTTACTGCACCAGCATGTGGTCTCTGCTGAGTGAGTCAAAAAAAGTTGAAATGTTTGTCGGGCTGTGGAGTAAAATGTACGTGACCAATATTAAAAAGAAACTGTTAATCTATCAGTCAAAGGCTAATTTAGATGTGAACATTTTGTTTGGTAAAATCATTCATCTTTTAGATCCAACAATAAGGAAAATGCTGGTAAGGTATTTGTATGGGAATGAGAATTCCATGTTCGATTTTGGACCTTTATTTATTTACCATTGAAATTTAAATTGTCGTTTTCAGAAATAAAATTTGAATGCCAATTATGGACCAGAATCAAGGAATTTCTAGATTTCAGTTTTGTGAGTAGCTTCTGTTTCTCATTGTGAGATGAAGTGAAGTATAAATAAATGGCAAATATTGTGAAATAAGTAATAAATAAATCAGTTGTTGTAGGTGTGGCTATGATTCTTTGAATGTACGTGAAGATTTTGGTTATAAATAAAGCAAATAGCCTTGAATATTATGACAGTATTCATCATTTATCATAATATTTAAGGCTATTTACTTTATTTATAACCAAAATCTTCGTGTACAAAGTGCAATAACTGTGCGGAAGGAATGTCTACAGGGTGTCCCCAAAAAATTGTGTCCCGTTTACCTAAAGATTGCGACAAAACGGCAAAAGATTCTCGCCAAACTTTTACACGATGTTGCTCTTCAGATGTTCAAATAAAGTTTGCTGCCATCCTGGTAAAAATCCGTTGAAAAATGATGGAGCTATGACCACCAGAAGATCAAATTTTCCAAGACAAAATGGCCGACCGCTAGTTTCAGTCATCAGGCAAATTTGGTCTTCTGAAGGTCATAGCTCCATCATTTTTTAACGGATTTTGACGGGAATGGCAGCAAACTTTATTTGAACATATGAAGAGCAACATCATATATAAGTTTGGCGAGAAGCTTTTGTCGTTTTCTCGCAATCTTCAGACCAATGGGGCACAATTATTTTGGGACACCCTGTATATCCCATCAAATCTTATTTCGAAGGTTGAGCTGCCTCCTCCCGACCTTGGACCTGGAGCATCAGTACAAGAGACACTTGCATTATTAAGAGAAGTTTTATCAAGTCACGATGCTGCCATCACACCTCTACAAGAAAGACAAAAGGATTATGAAAAAGTAAGTTTGGTCTGAAGCACTTTCTGCGTTTGTGGAAATGTACAATTTTGAAATATCCACAAATTTGAAACATTGAAGGGATTAATGGCTTGACGTCTTTTGGAAATGCTAAGTTGAATTGGAAAGTTTATTTCATCAAAGTTGGTCAGACAGTTCTTTTATATTGGCAATTTTGCCAGGAAACTGTTTCTGAACAAGTTGAGCGGTTGAAAAGAATACCTCCTCCAATGGGAACCAGCACTTTTTTACATGATTCTAAGCCATTTTCTCTCTATTTCACAGATTTTATCGACGATGTTAGATCCCCTACTTCAGACATGTGCAGTCTCAGCGAGTCGTTTGAACTCAACAGACATGGCAACTTATATGGTTAACTGCCTTTATCAAATCCAATCGACTTTAGCTGTTTATGAATTCACTGACGTCAAAATTGAAATGCTTGCTGGTCAGGTAAGAATGAATGTCACATTTCTCAGGTATATAAGAACGACCGTCATATTTCTTTCCAGGAAGACTTGTGTGGCTCCCAGTATTCATACAGACGACATGTCACGTGACTTTATTAATTAACTCTCAAAGATCAGACATGGGGTAAATGAAGGCATTACAAAACGCACTGCGATGTCGAGAGTGTCTCAGTTCGAAATGAATGAATTCTTGAAGTATGGAAGCTTGTCCAATCATTCCTAAACTTTAGCCAGTAAGGCTAATTTCCAGATACTGGAATTTTCCGAGCTGGCAGAATTTTACACAGTAAGAGTTCCCTCTGGCGTAGCTCTCTAATCAACTTCAGAGCGATATTTTCTCTCGTAAACTATAGCATTTTCACTCACTGGTAAAATTCCAGTGACTGGAAATCAGCCTATAGACAGATGAAGATCAAAAAGGAAGGTTGACTTCCAAGAAGCAATGAGTGACTTACAACTGACGAAGTTTATGGCGCTGTTCGAAAAATTATGATCGAAAAAGCAAATTTCTGATACCTCTCTTGGGGCCGGTTTATTTGAGGAAAACTATTCGAGGCTTTCATCTGACAGGAAGCTACAATCTTGGACATAATATGTTGAGAAAAATCTGCACCCCCTCCCCCCGTTCAATATTGGTAACTATGAGCTACAGTTTGCTGCCTTGCTCCAAAAATATACCCAACAATGAATGGGGGGAGGGGGTCCGATAGCGGGGTATGATGTCGAATTGCTATCACCGGTCGTTGCACTTTGTGAAAGCGGATATTTTTCTCAACAACGTTGTCCATGATTGCAGGTCAAGATTTGTCCGTTGCAAAATTTCATCTTACCTTCCAGTTTATCATCCCACCTTTCAGCTCATAATTTTTGACAAGGATTGGTGTTTGGCGCCAGCAGCGATTAAGCTTCCAGTTGTTTTCATATTGTGCGTGTGCAAAACAGATGATTTCTTCCCAGAATCAAGCTTTTCGTCCCACATTCTAGCGTTAATATGGAAAGATTTCATCCCACTTTAATGAGATCTCTCTTTTGTAAGTCCAATCTCACCTGACCAGGATAGCGCGTTTTTCATGTAACTGCAAGATGCAACTTGCAAAGGATTGTGTAGGAGGACAGGATCTAACCTCTCAGTTCACATCCTGGATTTTGGGATGATTTTCATATAAACAAGTCCCTGGACTAAATATATGGTTTGCGTTCAAGAACAAGTGAAGGTGAAAGTGAAGTTGCGGTTTTTAGCGCCAAGCGCTGGGATCGCAGGAGTAGAGGAGTTCTTATCGAGTCCGCGACCCCTTGTCATGACGCTCAATCAAGTGGTGGGGTTCTACCGGGTATCGAACCATGTCCACCTGACTGTTCTGGCTGCAAAGTCAGAGGATTACACCACTGCGCCGCAACACCTTCGAACACCTTATTTACTAATAAAAACCAACTATCTAATTACAAACCTTATTTATACATCTACCTTTGAAGAACTACTGGCAAGGTCGGAAGAGATAACGATCCATTGTAGCAATCTGCAAAAGCTAATGGTCGAAATATACGAATGCACCAATTTCATTAGTCCTTCTATTTTGTCAGAGTTTTTCGCAACGAAAGAAATCACATATGACCTAAGAATAAAGAATCTACTCCAGGTGCCAAAAGTTAAGACATCGTCATATGGACAAAGTTCCCTATCGTTCAGAGGTAGTATACTTTGGAACACTTTGTCAGACAACATAAAATCCGCACAAAATACAAAACAGTTTAAAACAATGATCAAAAATTGGAAGGGAGAACAATGCCGATGCAACATTTGTAAATAGGGTTTGTAATTAGATAGTTGGTTTTTATTAGTTTGTATTAACTAGACATTTCACCAACTGTAAATAAATGAATTATTATTATTATTATTTATGCACTTATTTCAATGATCTAGGTCTGACTGACAATTGATACTTATCCTTTAATTTCTCACTGTCGGAAGGGAGAATTTTCATTTTTTCATTTTATCAATATTTATACACGAAAAAACCTTTCAGCGTATTTAAAATTTATTTCAAAGAAAAAATTTAAATAAAAATTTGTAAAGAATTCAAATATGCTGCTCTACCAAGGGGTCGTGTTTGGGTCTTGTAGGTTCAAAAGATACTTTCTAAAACCTATTTTAAAACGAGCGATTGATTCTTGTTCTCGAATGTTGTCCGGGATATCATTCCAATTTTTGACACCAGAGAAGTAGAAACGTCGCTTTGCATATTCTAACCTAACTTTGGGAATTTGTGGATCTCCATGATTTCTGGTTCTATGCTCTGAAATCATGGATCTTTCATTGGACTTATGGCGAAGATTTTCTGATCAAAGGTCATGCAGAATTTTATATGTCATGACTCCTTTGTCAAGTGACAGCAAATACTCTAAATTGAGCCATTTACAGGTCCAACCGTCCTTATACTTGGCGTCCTACTTGGCGTAGAATCGTTCTTAAATTATCTCTCAGAATATAAGAACAATTTCATGCAACCTTTTGCAAATTTCCTGTGGCAACCATTACCAAAATGTTCCAAAGAATTGTCCCAAAACAAGATAGTGTCGTTTTTTCAATACTGCTGTGATACCATACCAACTTGCCGGGACTAGCCTGAGCAAATAACAGTGGAATCAGAAGACGAATTATACCAGATGCCCAAAGAAGGGGTAAGCCAGGAAAAACTGTTAACATAAGGTAAATAGTAGGCCAGAGCTAATAACAGTGGAATTAGAAGACGAATTATACCAGATGCCCAAGAAGGGGTAAACCAGGAAAAATTGTTAACATAAGGTAAATAGTAGGCCAGAGCTAATAACAGTGGAATTAGAAGACGAATTATACCAGATGCCCAAAGAAGGGGTAAACCAGGAAAAATTGTTAACATAAGGTAAATAGTAGGCCAGAGCTAATAACAGTGGAATTAGAAGACGAATTATACCAGATGCCCAAAGAAGGGGTAAACCAGGAAAAATNATAGTATCTAGTTCGTTGTCTCAAAAATAGATATAACCAACACGAAGGTTCAATAGGCTGTTTTTTGTGAACGACGTTGAAAATTGGGGATGTTTAAAGAGCCGCTGCCACCCAGTGTCCTTTGCAAGCATGCTGCGATTTCAGACAGTCTGAAAATCAAATTTGGCCTAAGCAGATTGAAGGTGTTGTGGCGCAGTGGTGTAATCCTCTGACTTTGCAGCCAGAACAGTCAGGCGGAGTGGGTTCGATACCCGGTAGGACCCCACCTCTTATGCGTCATGACATGGGGTCGCGGACTCGATTAGGGCTGCTCTGTTTCTGCGATCCCAGCGCTTAGCGCTGAAACACGCAACTTCACCTTCACCTTCATCCAAAAGCAGTAAATGAACTGATAGAAAAGAAAATTTGATTTTTGTTGAATTTTGAATTTACTCAACATGAATCTAAATTTGATTTTTAGACAGTCTGAAATTGCAGAGTGCCCGCAAAGGACCCTGGGTGACAATGACTGTTTAACCTGAGAATCATTTGCTTACGTCAAATGAGAGTCGCGTCGTCTTAAGTTGACATGAAAATTTTGATCAAAATCGATTCTCCAGCTTATGACCACTCTAGACAGGCTTTTAATCTTCCTGGTTTCACTAAATCCGCAAAGGCTCTTGGGCAACCAGCATGCATTGCGGTCACTTGTTTTGTGTGTAGATTTTATGAATCTCATCCTCAATTCAATTCAAATGTGTAACACTCGTAAGGAGAAATATGGGTGCATCTGGAGCTCCAGCTACGGCAAGTTTGTGTTGATCGAAAAAACACTGTTGATCAACATCACAAAGTTATTTGTATGCAGCATGAAATTAGGCTTCCTTTACAAATCAAATCAAGGGCGCCTACCTTGTACTGTATCCATGACCTAGTGTTCACAGAGTAATTGGTGTCCTGTTACCCAGTCCTGTTTATCTGTGTATTTCATAAGAAGTTTTTGTAGTTACAGGGATTTTCAACTTCTAGCGTCTGTTAGTGTTGACCAATCAAAAATCACGCTGTCTGATTCCCTCTGGCCAACTCGTATAACAGTTGATCTCGCATTACATAAACACCGGAATTTGAAACCACAAAGTTATTCATACGTCATCTCGACCTTGAGAAGACTGACTGTGTGTACTGCTGGGTCACGTTACGGTTCTAGGACACTCTCTGTACTGGGTCACAGGACACCAATTACTCTACAGTACTGGGAATAAACACACTTCATACAAGGTAGGCGCCCTTGATCAAATAGCTGATTTTTCCAGCATAGAGCTCAAAATCTTTCAAATTTTAAAAAGGTGTGTGTAAAGTTCTGTTACATTTTTCTTTGAATTGAATGTCTTGAATGGAGCTCAGAGTACTTTGCTGCAAATCTGCAGTGCAAAAGTATTGGTCTTAATTATTCTCAAAAAGGAGGTCTTTTTGGTTTTGTTAAAAGAATTAATGGAAAATTTTGAAAAACTCATCGTAAATCCTGAATCAGACGAGGAAAAATGCTACAATCTTCAAGAAAACCGTAGTTATGAGTCTGCAATATGGTGGTAAGCAGAAATCTGTCGCTGTTCTTGTTTCAGATTTAGATTGATGACGTCATACCCTCAACTATAACAGATTTTGAAACTGATCAAGATGTCAAAAAATTTCCACGGCAGATTTACAGCAAATTACGCTAAGTTTCTTTCAAGCCATTCAATTCAAAGAAAAATGTAATAGAATTTACNGAAACCACAAAGTTATTCATACGTCATCTCGACCTTGAGAAGACTGACTGTGTGTACTGCTGGGTCACGTTACGGTTCTGGGACACTCTCTGTACTGGGTCACAGGACACCAATTACTCTACAGTACTGGGAATAAACACACTTCCTACAAGGTAGGCGCCCTTGATCAAATAGCTGATTTTTCCAGCATACAGCTCAAAATCTTTCAAATTTTAAAAAGGTGTGTGTAAAATTCGGTTACATTTTCTTTGAATTGAATGTCTTGAATGGAGCTCAGAGTACTTTGCTGCAAATCTGCAGTGCAAAAATATTGGTCTTGATTATTCTCAAAAAGGAGTTCTTTTTGGCTTTGTTAAAAGAATTAATGGAAAATTTTGAAAAACTCATCGTAAATCCTGAATCAGACGAGGAAAAATGATACAATCTTCAAGAAAACCGTAGTTATGAGTCTGCAATATGGTGGTAAGCAGAAATCTGTCGCTGTTCTTGTTTCGGATTTAGACTGATGATGTCATACCCTCAAATATAACAGATTTTGAAACAGATCAAGATATCAAAACATTTCCACGACAGATTTACAGCAAATTACGCCAAGTTTCTTTCAAGCCATTCAATTCAAAGAAAAATGTCATAGAATTTACATCCACCTTTCTTAAAGATTTGAGCCCCATACTGACTTTTCCAGTTAAAATCTTTGGGTCATCTGATACTACTGAAAAAGTCCTCATCAGTAAAGTTAATACATAAGAAAGCTGGCTAGTTTCCCAGACTCTCGACGACTTTTCATTAAAATAGGCGTCGGTAACTTGAACCAGAAGAAAATTGGAGAGAAGACAGCAGATTGCAAAGCCTTATAATAGACCTTGAAAAAATTAACGAAAGGCTGACGAAAAACATCCGCTATTTGTTTATGGTTATTTGGGTTTAGATGTTCGGAGCAAGGTGCGAAAAATTTGATTATATTCATTTATATCGTTTATTCGTAATTATTTGTCGGCAAAGAAATCTGTGGAAAATGTGCACCTACAGATCTTTATAGGAATTTTGCAGAAAGTTTTACAAAATCACTCCTATATTCTGCCTTTTGATGCCTAGAATAACAAACACAGTTAATAATTCTCAATCACGTCCAAACGAATAGAGTTATGCATAAACGAGCTGATGTTGAAAGCAAACCAGAATTTTAGTTCAAGAATGTTGCACGATTCTTGTTTTTGTGACGATAATTTTGTGAACGGTCACAGGAAACCAGTTATCTAGTTTGAGTTCGTTGCATTTATCTTTTTGGCGCTGCGTAGCTTCTCCGATGCTGCGGTGGTGGAGCCTGATTTACTACATTTAAGCCAATGAAGTAAACTAAGAGTGTCCTAACAAACATTACAGTTTTCTTTGAATTAAGTGGCTTGGAAGGAACTCAGCCTTTTTTGCTGTAAATCTGCCGTGGAAATTTATTGATATCTTGATTAGTTTCAAAATGGCGGCATTTATTAAATTTGAGGCTATGACGTCATCAAATTTCTAAATCCTAAACCAGAAAAGGTACCGATTTCTGCTTTTCACCATATTGTAGGCCTTCACAAACGATGGTTTTCTTGAAAGTTATATGATTTTCCTCCTTTGGTTTAGGATTAACGATAATTTAAATGTTTTCAAAATTTTCCATCAATTTTTTCGAAAATGATTAAATTGCCACCATTTTGAAAAAGATCAAGATATCAAAAAATTTCCGCGGCAGATTTACAGCAAAGTACCATAACTTCCTTTCAAGCCATTCAATTCAAAGAAAAATGGGATAGAATTTTACACCCATCTTTTTAAAGATTTGAAAGATTTGAGCCCTATGCTGTGCTGTCAAAGCCCTATGCTGTGCTGTGCTGAGCCCTATGCTGTGTTCCAATCAAACACGAACAGAAGAAGACTTTCGCAAATATAAGC
>REGL01001619.1:4253-16621 GCA_004194395.1 Aurelia aurita complex sp. Pacific
CATATTTCGATATGCATGGAGCAAAATATAGGTATTCATGCTATCATGCAATACTTTACAGTACTCATGAATATAGTTTGACATACCAGATTTCAAGAGGCTAGAAATTTTAAACATATACTGCAATTACTGAAAAATTTTGCAAGGATATCTAGAGGAATGATGTCTTGAAGTTGTGGCATAAAATGCTGTCTGTAGATAAAACATCCAAAATGTTTGAAATCTTTTTAATAGCATTTAAAGCCAATGTAAAGGGCGTGGCTGCAAAAATTTCTCCGGGGGAGTACTCCCAGACCCCCCGTATTTATATTAAATAGAAATCTATTTTTGATAAAAGATATATTCCAAAATACTTAGTGAGATCTACTCAAAACATTCACTGATAGGTGCATTGTTATATAAGAAACTAAGGTCCAGGGCTGGTAGGCAGTTTCTTAAATTGTTGGACCATTTTGCTAATTAATTTTGCTTTGACAAGGGGGCTAGATAAATAATATAACTTGCACTCAAAATAATGCTCAAAGAGCTCCAAAGAGTTGTTATAACTGTACAGTGTCAAAACAATTTGAAGTGCACTTGGAAAGTTAAAATTGTAAATAAAAAAAGTTTCTGTCAACTGTCAACGACACCGTCAGCAGCGTTAAGAGAGTGATGAATATGATCTTGGAGAAGCTGTCATGTTGTGATATCAGAAATTATACGACGTGCTGACAGCAAACTCACCAGTGCAAAATTAGCAAAACTCAATGGGAAGAGCTTGAAGAACGTGAATGTGGATATACTATGACAATAGAGCATTATCAGAGAACACCTATGCAAGGACTTAATTCAAATCGTAATGGAAATAAAGGTTAGCTTTAAATATCATCAACAAAATTAGATCTTTTACAGATTGACCAGGTAACATTTATTGGCTGCCCATGAAACCACTGCAATCGCCTCTGATGACAATATGAATAATGTTTGCAGCACCTGGAGCATAGGAATCATTCATCATACATAGCCGCATGCACGTGGCCCATGGCCGAGACCACCTAGCCTCATTTTCACGGACCAATCAGACAGCGAATATGCGAAGAATTCAAAAGAAACCTGTCAAGATTTTCTAAATTATACCTACCTCGCAAACCAGGGAAAAAAAGTGCTGGAAATTTCCCAAATTTTTTTCAAGAAATTTACTCTTCATATGTTTGGGCACAAAAGTTTGGATGCCGATCAAAATATCTCCAGTTTTCGCTGAGTTATAGCGTCTTAAACTATCGGTCGATAGCACAAGGACAGACTTAGGGCCTGATTATATGGGAGTTTTCAGCCCGTTTGTAACTTTAGCCAGGTTGAAAAGTAAAAACAAAGTTGCGATTACATGATAAAAGTTTCAGCCCGGTCTGCCAAGCTGAAATTTCAGCCCGCTTTTATCAAATGGGCTAGGATTTTCAACTCGGTCGAACGGGCTGAAAATTCCCAAATAATCGCAAATCACAATTTTTAACCAGGCTGAAACTACTGGAGCATGCGCACAGTAAAGAAATTTTAATTCAACATGGCGGCGAATTCTGGTGAAAAGGCAATGGCTGCTCGCTTTAGATAGGACAAAGGAGACAAGGTTCATAATCTGATCAAATGCTTGGCATCTTACAAAGTTGCTTGTTTGTACGAAGGAAAAGATTTCAATGCTAACAAGCCAAAGTTGTACGAATGTCTACGAGAAGAGATGGCTCGAATTGATCAGCTCAGCTCACTTGTTCTCAGAGCCAGCCCCGAACCAGCTGACACTGCATAGTCAGGGAGCAGGGATCCAGTGAAATAGGCTAGTGGGTGTTGCCATTTCTTCCTTGTGGAAAAGTACCAGTTGGCAAATAAGCCAAGAGCTTCAGCGTTGCGGTCCTCCTTGTTCCACAAAGGCCAAGGGAGAAAGTTCGCGAAAAAGGACCTGCACGCAGGCTAGACCTTGTGCTTTGTGAAGATTAAAATTTTGCCTTTATTAGTACCTGTTAGTAATTACTGAGTGACAAAAGGATGTGGGCCTGAAAACTTTACACCTGAGCCCCTGGACACTCAATCTCACTTTGCATCCCCACTTCTTAGTGACTGGAATTACCACTGAAAAGAAAACACTTGAGGGGAGCTTCTTGAACCTTGAATGAAAGCTTCTTGAATATTGAATAAGAGTTGTTAAACATTGAATACATTTTCTGAACATTTAATGAACTTTTGAACTTTGAATACACTTTTTGAACATTGCATAAACTTGCTGAACTTTGAATGAACATTTTGAACTTTGAATGGACACTTTGAACTTTGAATGAACATTTTGAACTTTGAATAAACTGTTTGAACTTTGAATAAACTGTTTGAACATTGAATAAACTTATTGAACATTGAATAGACATTTTTGAATTTTGCAACAAAGGGCCTGCAATAATCATCCCAATGCCGCCCCTCGCTTTTTGTATTGCTTCTTTGGTGTGACTTTGGAAATCTAGCTTTGAATCAAGAATCATACCAAGATGCTTGCACTCGCTCTTTCTTACTACATCATATTGAAGGCCTACAATGAAATTGAGCTGATCCTTGATACATTGTAAAGTAAAGTACACAATAATATCGACACCTATCACAATAAATGGTACAATGAGACTGTAAATTTGGGACAAAAAGTGAATGTTTTACCATCAAAGCCAAGAACCAATGCACGTCAGTTACTGAGGGATAACACACCCGCTGATACACTGATTATAGAAGATGTGTAACATATAATTGCGTTGATCTTCTCATCGCAGAGTTGAAAAGAAGGCAAAGAGAATAATACTGTTACCATGGGACTCTACCTCGTTCCATCAGTCATGATTGAACATATTGGCAATCATGGAGTAGGATCATGGAAGTTAGAGTTTGCCAAGTTTGTCGAGCAGCACAAAGATGACCTTCCTTCACCAAGATTGTTGGCTGCGGAGATGGATCTGTGGGAAACATTTTGGACAAGAAGATTCGTTGGTGTACTTCCAGACAGAATACTTAGCACTTTGAAAAGTTGGGAGGAATCTACTTTCCGAAACCTTTACTGCTGCCTAAGATTGCTAGGTACCGTTCCCGTAACAACATGCGAATGCGAGCGATCAACATCATCTTTGTGAAGGCTTAAGTCATACATGAGAAGTACAATGGGCCAAAATCGGTTGAATGGGTTGGCTGCACTGCACATCCACCAGCATCTAACGCTTGATTTGGAAAACTGATAAACGATTTTGCAGTGATGCATCCAGGGCGAATGATGATGACCAACATTTTCCACAATGAAACAGTTATCCTTGCGATTTGTGACTCTCTCAATTATAAAAAAAAGGAGAGCTCTTCAAACCGCTATTCAGATGGAGAATTTTTCAGTTATTACTTTAAGTTCCTTTCAAGCATTAGTGTGACAGTTAGATGTTAACCCTATTACCACTCGTGGGGTGGCACAAAGTGCCCGCGGAAAGTTTATTTGATGTAGTTTCGTCAGTTAAAAGATTAAGAGCTGAAAAATTGTGACTTTTCCTGAAATTTCATGCACTAATTAAAATTGGCAATTTTTTTAAAAATGGTAGGTACTGATCACGTGACCAACCTCTTTTCAATAGGTTGTATGCCAGACAATTAAAGAAGTGAGTCCAGTTTTGACAAGGATGATGGTAGCGAGAATACCACAATTCAATAGGTCCCGATGAGAGCTTTTAGATGATGCCTCAATTATGACGTCATAGTGACATCATGAATGTAATGAAGAATGAAAAAGTAGCCTATTGTGTAGATTTTGTTCCTATACACCATTGTACTAAGTTTCATCCTCATATCTGCAATATTTATGAAGTTACGGAGGGGGGGGGGGTGGGGCACTTCGTGCCCAAGGTACTACAATGGTAAAAGAGCCCGGTAGTAATAGGGTTAAACATTTTACCTAGTCTACAAAAGAGCCTGGATTGAGCCTTACTTTTATACATTTATCACGCAAAATTTGATCGAATGGCGTTGGAGCTTCTATCACTAGGAAAAGAGCAAACAAAATTGTCCTTTGCTCTCCTTCCTAGCAATAATGACACTGACATACATTCATGCATTTTGACCTCTTGGGAGAATGGAATCCCGCTGTTTATGTTATTCATGCTAGGGTGTAGATTTTTTCATTCCCATAGGAGGATAGCACGTGCTGATGCGTAGGTGAACACATTAGGGAAACTTGCTAATGATCTTAGCATCTTTTCAAGGTTCCATGAAGAGACATTTATTTTAGAAAATCCCTTGTCAAATCCTAACGGAGCAACCGATTTCAGTCAGGAAAAATTCTAAAAATATTTGAACATGTTACCTATTCAACTAGATATTGCAAAATATCATTGCTTTTAAAAATAGTTGACAGAGATAAATAGCCACCTCCAGGCCTGCATATGCAGGGAGCTGGGCAAGCTAAAAATAGATCTTGCTTCTTAGCCAATGAAAATTGAGAACTCTTGTGGTGATCACCACTTTCACGTGATAAGGACTCGAGATCAAACAAATTCAAAATGGATAAATTATCCTGATTCAGAGTTGTGTTCTCCTGCAAGAGACTAGCAAACTCAATGAGCTGGAAAGTTGTACACTTTATTTTTGGGGTAGGGGGAAAAGAAAGAGGAGTTATTGGATGAGCACGATGATATCCAGTTGTTATTAGGCTTCAAGACTTCAGCAGAGACAACACTAAAAGAATTGATTTTGGAAACAGTTGAGTTAGGCACCTAGTTCGATCGTTGCCGAAGACGTACAAAACTCCCCCGAAACTCAGTCCGTGCATAACAAAATTTGAAAAGCTGGAAGATGGATATGGTCACATAATGGAACACATAACCTCGTGTAGCAGGAGGTTTGATAAGGGAGAAATGGTAACTCAGGCGGATTTTTTTAGGCATTTTGCATCGGTAGGGCATCACGGAATTCTTGAGGATGTTACTTTCCAGGTTATTGATCGGTTGTTTGGGGATACTAGGGTTAGGGAAGGTTTTTGGCAGTTCAAGCTGGATACTTTTGCACCTAAGGGACTCAATGTCAGACTTCCATCTTTGACCCTTTGTTACCCCTGCGTTTATTGAACAGTAAGATACATGCCACAGTAAGTTCTGCCAGTGATCTCCAATTGCACAATGTTGGTCCAAAAGGAGGGACTGTGTAGTACTGGAGATTTTATTAAGATGGAAGTATCGGAGCTTGACTAAATCTTCTGTATCTGGCATGTCTGGGGTCTTGTTAAATGCGTTGTCTTCAAGAGCTCTTGCAGCAGCAGAGGAAATCTTTGAGGACCATTCGGAATTGATCAGCTCAACAAAGCACTCAACATCTTCTTTCATATCTTTGTCTTTTTTTATCAAGGCTACACCTCTGAGAAGTTCTGCACAACGCTTCAGAGAATATCTAAGTTTGAGAGCCAAAGCTGGTTTTTCAAAAGATGACAAGTGGTCATTTTCCTTATCTCGTTTAAATTCACATATCTTTTAGTTGCATCAATAAACTTATCAAACATTTCTGGTTTTAAAAAACTTTGCAAGATCTGCATGTTCACTTCCTGCTATAGCACGAAGCTCCATAGTCAGCTGTGCAAGGGATCTCATTTTGTCCGATATATAGTTTGCTCTCCCTGAGCCACTCTTTTCGAACCAGGAATTACCAAAAAGCATCATCAAATAATCTCTTTTTGCCGTAAAAGAGATCTCATCTGGTCGCATTGATGACAGAACTGTATCTTGCATTGCCTGGCTGCAAAATTCCTGACTGCCATAAAGCAGCATATCGCTCTCATGTCGTAGCCGCCTGTTTGCAGTGGTTTCAAAATCAGGGCCCATTTTCTTGTCATTGAATAGGCATTGCCCTACATGCCTACAAAGCCAAGGCAATTTACACATGGCTTAAACTGGCGATAATCATGGCGAATATCAGCAGACATAGGCCGGCGCAAAAATTTCAACTTTCCCCCGCATTTTAGCACTTTTAAGTTGTGGTAATAATCCCTCTGCAGTCTCAGCCTCTCAAGTTCCTTGTGTCGACGAGCTTTTCCATCCTTGCCCTTTTCCTCAATTGCAAGGATCTTTACAACCTCAGTCTCGTCATTGTGGACAGAGAGGATATGACGTGCAACTTTCAAGCAATCTTTACCGCAAAAGACCCAAGCATGTGCTTTGTTGTAGACTCTGCCACCATTGTCGTTCTTTTTAAACAGTGGTACAGTCACTAAGGGTCGGCACTAGATCATAGTCTCCCAAATCACATTACGTCATTGATAGTGCCTCGTAGTCATGAAGCCTCGTACAAATTAGAACCACAAGGAGACAAGAGACAGAACGCAAATCAATGGCGGCGGAAGTTGGCGCAGCTTTATCTCTTGTTTTGATGAAAGATGAGAACCAACATTGCTGTGCAATCGAAGCAGTGAAAGGAAAGAAGACACATTCTTTAAGGAATGTATCATTTTCATACTTGTAAAAAATGTAAGGAGAGCATGGTGTAAAATATGGTGAGCAACTGTTTACACGTCAATTATTATTAGAGTATTCTATTATTATAATAAAATTCAATGTGGTGAGAACAACTGAACTGTTGTTTTTGCTTGTTTTTGAAACATACCCCTTTTTATCTTCTTGCATGCAGAGCCTGCCTCGTTTGTTGACTCCTCGTTGAAGTTGGTGTGCTAGGTAAAACATGCATCAAAGGTCATATAAGCTTNACATCGTACTTAGACTTGTCTCTTTGCTCTCTCGATCTCCTGTTCCATACCCACATGACCATCACGGCGTGCAGGATTTGCAGGTTCTTGTTGCAGTTCTTGGTCAATTGAATTTGGCTAAAATGATTTAGATGAAGTATTTACAGTCAAAACGGAAGTAGCGTGCACATGAACTTTGGAAGAATATCCAATCATTGCGCAGCATTTTTGCATAAATTTTCGAACTTTCATTATCATTTTACATGCGTGAAACACACTTGTGTGTGCGCAACAAAATGGCGTGCAGATACAAGGTCAAGATTGATGGCAAATTGGTGGGATTTGTGAAGCGAGATGAAGAGTTTCAGGACTTCTCATTGGAATACCTACGTTCACAAATCGAAGACGAAATCGGAGAACTGCTCCCAACAGAGTTTAAATTTGTTATGAAGGGAATACCAGTTAGCGGAAAGCAGGAGATGGCTTACACTGTTCGCGATGTTGCAGAAGGGCCTACCACCATGCCTAGGCCTAGTACAGAAGCCGACGGAGTCAACTGCAACTCCAACCCCAACTCGAGTTACATCATCGAGCTCAAAGAGCTTCAGCATGCTGTTGCTGCAGCAACTGTTAGTTTGGAAACTAAAGAAGGAGAACAGTCAACAACGACAAAGGTTGATTTAACGACAAAATCAAGGAGAATGATAGCAGACAGGCAAGACGACAAGCCTCCAATTTCAGTGATGACAGCACCATCCAGACCGCATATAAATCGAGGTATCGAACAGTCCGTGTCACATTTAGTAAGAGAGATTGAGGAAATGCAGGAAGAGATTGAAATTGCAGTTGGGAAGAAGGAGTCTATGACTGTAGAGCCATCAGAAAGGCCATCAGTTGGCTCTCAAAAATCCACTTGTACCCATTGCCATTTTCGAGGACATCGGCGCTCCTCCTGTCGAATGCAGACATGCACAAGCTACCTTCAGTGTGGAATGTTACTGTACCATCCAGAACATCGCAAGATGCAAAATGAAGTAGATCATACCATCAAGTCTCTTCGTGTGCAGTTAAAGAAAAAGAATGATGAGCTATCAGCAGTGAGAGCAGTTGGTGAGAGAACAAGGATGAGCTTCTTCGCCATTATGCGTCCACGTCTGAAGGACCTTGACCCTATCAAGTATTCAAGAAGGCACGTCATAGACAGGGACTTGCGCTACCTTGGGGCAGCTTGTAACCATAGGATTCCTTCCCAAGATGTTGATCTAGAAGCTCTAATCAATGGAGTTAAGGCCAAGTCATTGTCTTATTTGCATCAGCCAAAGGAAGAAGAAGATCTCCAGTTCACAAAGGAGTCTGTTACACTGTCAACCTTTTGCTCCAGCTATGCCACCATGCACAGTGAAAGTGATGTAAGCTCTGTCAGAAAGAGGTCATCATCCCCCATACATGATTGGAAGCCAAAAAATAGAAATGTTGCAAAAGTCTCAAAAGCCTCAGAAAGTTTAGGGTACAAGTTCAGGCAGTCACTTAGGCCAGGAGGAAACTTGATTCAGGAGGACAGCTTGGATATTGATTCAGATCCTACATATTTTGGAGAGGCGCTGTATTCACCAGCAGCATCACACAGTCATGTGCCTGCTAATAAAATTTCACACTCAACTCCCTCCAAGAAATGCACCACCAAACTAGAACTTGACCTTTCTAGAACATCTCTAGATGCTTAGGCTCACAAAAAGAGAACTTGCAAGCCAAACTTTAGTAGCTTGTGTGCCCATTTTGAAAAATTTTTTAAAAAGTTTAATTTTGTTGTTCTCCTTAGGGTAAGGTTGGGTCACATTGTGACCGTCACAATGGGGCAAATGGGTCAGGCTAAATTCATGAATTGTCCTGTAATTGTGCCTTATCCAAGGAAAACATGTTTCTAGCACAAACAAATCACAAATTTAGTTATCAAAAGAGCTGCAAGTTTACTGCCAAAGATGCCTTGTCCCACCTTTTGGAACTGAAACAAAACAAACTGCCCCATTTCACAGTGACCCACTCTTTAACCCCCCTGGGTTTGTTATTGTTCCGGTTTTGCTGTTGCAACAGTTTTGTTCTTTGTGTTTTGTTTCTCTACACAAATACACACATTTTCATTGGAAACTCATGTAAAACCAGCCCCTCAAAAACTATCAGAAAAATCAACACGATAGTTGGAAACAATTGCAAAAGAAATGATTGCTGAAGAATACCCTTCTGGGAAAAGTGAAAATTTCTCTAAAGCATGTACTGCTTGGTCTATTTACTTGTACAATGATCCTTACATTTTTGTATATAGAAATATCATCACAACAAGAATCTGAAATGATGGTGAATGGTCAAGAATTTGTTTACATTTACTTTGTTTTCCAGGTAGAAACTAGCAATCTAAAAAATGCTTATTCCAACAGAAACTAATTAAATCAAGTTTAGACCACTCCAGTACCACTACTTAGTCTAGGGATGGTTAGTTTGAGTTTCTTTTGAAAAGGTTGTACATTTTGCTGTAGTTAGATTATCATTTACATTTCTAAGGCCCAGGACTTATATTTTTTATAAGAAACTAAGAGTTTGAGCCAATCTGAAAGTATCTCAAGATCATCTTTGAAAGTTTCTTGCAAGTTTCTTAGGGGTTCCATAATGATCTTAACGTTCACTAACTGTGGCCTTGTGAACATTTCAAAACAATGTTTTGTTGAAGCTTTTCCAACGTTTAGACATGACTTAAGTACCTTTCAGGTTATATGATGCATGAAACAAAATGAAAAGGATTTCCCTTTGTTAGAATAAAAAGTTTATTAAGTTCTATTTTCCCAGCACTGGAGTTAGTTAATTTTTGGCAGTCTGAGAGTTGAGTTTCTTACAAAAACTATGCGTGTTACAAATGTGTAACTTAAATGAAACCTTCAGAAATAAGCTTGATTGATTGTGGAGAGCACGTCACCTCATTTCAAAGATAAGTAGAGCAGAGGACACTGCTCTCAAGTTTTTAGGCCTTCCCACTTATTATGTGTTTGTACCATCAGGAACAGGATTTTAGACTGTCATGGGTCTGCAAAGAGTTAATAATTTTCCTGATAGCAGTGTACATTTAGACAGGGGAGACATAGTATTAGCCCCCTTCTAGCATATGATATTAACTGTTGGGAGTTTGTTCTATTCGTTGAAATGGGTGAATTTTGTAAAAGCAAAAGGCTCAAGTCTGGAACATGAAAGAGAAATTCACTGTTTCAAAGAATACAGTAGATGTCACACCTTTATATGCACACAATAAACAAAAAGAGTAAGATATTGAGGTCAACTGTCTTATAGTGTGAAATCCATTCTTTGAACAGAAAAACAGGATTGTGGTGTTGCTGCCTTGAATCTTTTGTTTTACAAAATTCACCCTTGCTAGTATTTTGCTGAAGCATGTAGCAAATAAGTATTGTGCGTACTATTCAGAGTTAGGTTCAAAGACTACCATGATCATATCAAAATGTGCAGCAAATCCAGAAATGAAATGAACATTCACTCATTTTTCTACAAGAATCTGTTAGCTCTGAACTTTGTAATGCAGTTTCTTGACTTTTTTTGGGGTCAATGCTTACAACAGAAACCCTCTTGAATGTAGAGTTTCCCTAGATTCATGATCTAACTTCACAATTCATTATAATTCATTGAGAACTGCTGAAATATAGCTTTTTGGGCACATATAGTTACAAGGAAGGACCAAATCACAATCAAAACTCAATGTACTTTCTAAATTCCATATTTCGTCACCTCTGATTGCACCTGTTTTACTCTGGCATTCAAATTTATTCAAACTTATTTCCTGGTCAGAAAATGTAGCCCAATTGGGCAACAAAAATCAAGAGGGCAGTTTCTTTTTCAAGTTTGTATTTTCACATGGCGAATTACCTGTGTAAAAAATTGGCTTCTCTGATGGATGGTTTTCTGTGCTGATGCCACTGGAAAACTGTGTTAAGCTGCCTGATCAGGCAACGTAGCCTGATAGGGAAAGAGTGCCTTACAAGAGGTTTCTAAAAAGATTAGGTACTCAATTTGTATTGGTCATCAGTGGTAGACACTTAGCGGGGTGATGGGGTGGGTGCAGTCACCCGCATGTTGGCTAAGACAAAAATCTTTTGTTCAAGAACAATAGAAATACCCACTGTTTTTAACTGAAACAGTAGCTTTGCCCCCCCCCCCAGTATCTGGCAAAGTGTCTTCCACTTTTGGTCATCAAGAGCTTGCTGATAAAGGCAAATAATTTCAACAGAATTTCAATTTAAACTTGCTTGACAGTAAAACTAAACATAGCCACAATGACGAAAATAGTTATATGAATGTGTTGCTGATATAGACTCTACTGCGGCAAGAACCATTAGTTCTGTCTCATCCAATGCTGCAGTCTCGTGCTTTCTTAAAAATGCTTTAACTTCGTGAAAGCAGAACTCACAAGTGTTTAAATGGGGAGAATAAGGTGGCTGAAAAACCAATGAGGCTCCTGCATCCTCAAGGACATTTCTTACTAATAATTCTGTTGGGAACCCATGGTGAAATCCACAGTTATCCATGACGACAACATCACCTGGTATGATTACTGGAAGTCCATTTGGTAACTCTGCATGTACAACATCAGTGAAAAAGTTTACGAGCTCTTCTCCGTTAGACGCACCAGGAATAATATTGTAATACTGCGGCCCATCAATGCCGTGTAGCAGGTTGATTGTCAAGCTGGCGTTGGAGGCATATCTTTGAATTTCAACAGCGGGCCTGCCACGATAGGATGAACCGTACTTCCTGTTACCTGTTGTTTTTATCACTGAGCTCTCATCGAAAAAATGTAGGTGTACTGGATTTATTCTACTAACAGTTGCAAAATATTCATCGACTTTCAGAAGATTCGCATCTGTGTAATATTCACTTGGGATAGATTTAAGTTTCTTGTGTGTAAATCCAAGTTTCAAACGTAGGCCATCGTTTATAGTTGAAAGGGCAGGGAGGTTACCCTCTTCACAAATTTCATAACTAAGTAACTTCTGCCTTACTTCTCTTGTTTGCAGGCTTGGTTTTACCAGTTTCCAAGTTTCGACAACGTTCAGAACACTGTCTCGTAGGCATTGGGGCGGTTGTCCAGGCCTTACTTTTTCGTGGACATCACCGTGCTCCTGAAATTGCTTCGCGAGCTTGTAAACATGACTGCGACTGACCTTAAATCTGTTACAAACTTCAAAGACTCTGGCGCCTTGATTTAAAGCAAGTATTATTTCTTCCCTTAGCTTGAAAGGTGTTGCCTTCCCTGGCTCATAAAATCGGTTCGCAGCATTAAACGCCATTTCTCACTAAGGTCGAAGTTTCAATCATCTTCGAAACTTTCAAAACAACATTGCAGTAATATTCGAAATTTCATTGGTTATTGCGTAGCCTCGTGTGCACGCTACTTCCGTTTTGACTGTAAAGTCCTATTTGGTTTGCTCTGATATCAACGAGATTGTTGGGGAGACGAGATACGCTTTGTCCGAGGAAACGTATGTGTCCCCCCCTGCAGTAGGTTAATGCCCATGCGCCCGTCACAACTCGACCCCAAAACGCTACTGCGCATGAGCTTTAACCTACTGCACGGGGGGACACATACGTTTTCTCGGACGAAGCGTAT
>REGL01001619.1:53600-68217 GCA_004194395.1 Aurelia aurita complex sp. Pacific
AAAAAAAAAAAAAAAAAAAAAAAAAAAAAAAAAAAAAAAAAAAAAAAAAAAAAAAAAGTACTATCCATACGTTGCTAAACTAGCGGATTTGAATTTGTGCGTATTCGAAGAACGTCCCATATTTTTACTGGCAATTCTAAGAGGCTTGGCGCCACCTCAGACTGACTTCAATGACTTTTTGAAATAAACGTTCTTTCATTTGTAAAAGATCAAACCCTCACCTCATGTTCATTAAATGGACCAAGAAAGCAAAATAACAGCGGCAGGAAAAAGCCTTTTTGGGCTTTGAGATTCTTGCACAGTAGACCGTTAAGTAAAACTATACAATAAAATGAGTGGAGACACATCTAAGACGAAAGTTTTATATAAAATGGCAGCTTATCATGTGAACATTACAAGCAAAATAGCCAGCCTTCCTTCAATTTGACGAGGAAGGACATTTCTAGCAAAAAGCTCAGTAGACCCACTTTACCTCGAGACCCACATTACCCCCCCCCCCTCCGTTACCCAAGTGTAAGTAAGGGAAGGTCGGAAATGATCGCTAAAATTTCCGTACAGTGATATCTCTTGAATAGCCGCTCAAGTTGTGGAAAAGCAGTTGATAAGCCGTTTAGATATATGCACTTTTTTGGTAAAAGATTTTGACAGTTCCAAACCGAAAATATGAAGTGCAGAGTTTTCGATTGAATATCTAGAAAAATCGGATCTTTTATGGGATATTTGGCTCTTCCTCGTTGAACTGCAGAATTTGATACTATGGGTACCAGTCTCGCCAAAATAATCTCGTCTTTTTGAGAGAGTCTGGTACCCAGGGTGAGAATGTGATTGCCAAATAACTCATTTCCAAAACTGCAATGTCGATTATTTAAAAATGCAGAAAAATTTACGTACGGTAGAATTTTGCCGAAAAGCAACCGATCAATTCGGACCCTCCCTACATTTTTCAAAGGAAATTTGAACACAAACCATAATTTGAAACCTTTTAAAAAAACTTACTTTGGCAGTTCGTTCCAGAATAATCAGCTTTGCATGTACAGTGATAATAACCAGCAGTGTTTCTGCAGGATCCACCATTTTGACACGGGTTATTGTCGCATTCATTTATATCTGAAACAAATACAATGGAACGAATTAAAATGTAAGGCATTTGGCTTTCAGATTAGAATGCTGTCATAAAACAAACGTTCCGAAAAAAACTAGGACAGTACTGTTTTAATTTCCTTCTGAGCTTGTTTGAAACTTAAGCAAGACAATTTTCATTTGACTTTGATAAAACAGAATAGACGATTACGGAAGAGATGGCGGACCTCATTTCACGCAATGCATGATAGGAATAAAACGTGAAACAAGTTTGAAAACGAAAGTTCGAAAGTTTGAAAACGTTCGAAAAAATTGCTAATTAGTCCAAAATGGAGGCCAAAATGACGTCATTGTTACATGATGATGACATCATCAAATTCCAGAAATTTTGGTATCAAATAGAGGCCCTTTGTTTGCTGATTAATTTGCTATATAATACATCATAATTCCATCAAATCTTTCCATTGAAATCATTGAAAACAATGATTTGCTGCTACCTCTTTCCAAATATGGGCATGTCACGTGACCTGTGAGTCCTATTGTTCAAATAGTTTTCCATCAAAATGTAGGTAATACCGGGTGTCTCAAAAAATACCCCTTTTACCAGATCAAGGGAACAAAACAATAGAATTTCGGGACTTTTTGAATTCATAGCCAGTGGCGGACTGGCCCGCCGACCCAACGGCCCGTGGCAGGTGGGCCCCTCTCAAAATCTTGCAAAAACGGCCCCATTTTGCTGGAAAATGGCCCCTTTTGCAAAATTAGGGACTCTTTATGTAGATTTGCAATGAATAGTGGACACTTCACTTCACATTTGAATTCTTCCGTGTTAGTGAACGTATTCAAAGAAATGAATACAGTCGAGAGTGAAGATACGGATGGCGAAGAAGAGAGCACCGTAGCAGCAAAAGTAAAGGCCCCCTCCACTTCTGTCAAAAGATGGTTCTCGAGACTCCTTCAGTGAAAATAGTTTAGGACAGGTAATGTAGGATATAACTCTGACAAATGCTAGAAAATCACTGGGAGAGTCGTTCTAAGCCAGAGTAAAGGCTGCCAGTTTCAACAATTTTCCGCGACAAACGTTATCAAGGCCTCGACTTTGGGGCATGCAAAAATTTTATTATGAGAAAGTAAAAGCGTTACGCGAAAATTTTGATAAGAGTGTTGATTGATAGAAAACTTCTAAAATAATTTTGAACATTTCAAAGTTTTCCAATTTTACTCTGGTAAAGATGGGATAGCGACAGGCATTCTAAGCCAAGGAACAGATATCTACTCAAAATATTTCCCAGTGGATGCTAATTCATAAAACTATTGTTACAAATGGTCAAAAATTCAATTTTAGCACCGGCAAACATGGGATTGGGAGAAGCGTTCTAAGCCAAAGGTGGAGGCATGTCCTCAGAAATTTTCCTGGACACTTTGCCCCCAGACCCTTCATTTTTATACTTCATCAGGTAATTTCCCTGGCCACACTGCTGGGCGAGGATTGAGAAAAGGTTGCTCAACAGTTTGGGAAATAAAAAAATTATAGATCGTCTGGCCAATACTAAAAGGATGTCAAAATTACTTAATAAAGTAGAGATCACATAAAGATTTTGATAATGCCACAAGACGTGTGTATATGCCTCATTCTCAAAGAAAGTGAGTTTAGCTTTGCTAATGGTCGAATTTTGCTAATCGAGGAATTGCAAAGAATTTTGCTCATGATCACACCCTCGTCAATTAGGCCACACCCCTTAACTCACCCATGGCCGATGAAAAAATTGGAGCCAGTCCGCCACTGTTCATAACTACACTTGTTTGTCTTCAACTTAAATGCACATACCTTGCATTTTGAAATCGACCACCAAACACCGAAGATATGAGTTCCCAAGGTCAAAATTTGGAGTGCATCTGAAACCACAGGTTTTGAGGATTTAAGGTTTTTTTAACTGTGTGGTGATAAGAACCTTACTAATGACCTCAATAAAAGCATACTTCTCTTAAACTTAAATTTTATCCATCAAACTGGTCGACTTGATTAGAAAATCTCAAGCTGCACTACGAGTTCCACAACCACCATAGCCCGTTTTTTAGCTTTTCTGTGTAGTAGAGTAATTTTGTAAGTAGAATAATTAGTAAGAGTAACTTTGTAAGTAGTGTAACTACTTTTTTCATCGTTCTTAGTTTAGTTGTATGTAGTTTAATGTTGTGTGCCTTTATGTTTTGGCCATGGGGTAGTCATCGTCTTTCGCTCCCTTTGGTGTCGTCTCTTTGGTGGTGTATAGTGATTTGATAAGTACAGTAGATAGTAAGATTTATTGTAAATATTTGAAATGAATAGAAAAAAAGAAGTCTTGAGAAATGGCCTAGCCATATTTTGACACCACACAGGCATTTTGCAACCGAATTTTCAACTTTGATCTTCTAGTTTCTATTTTTGAAAAGATCCATACTTGAATTACTTCAATTGTTCTTGAAGCGACTTTTCTTTTGAGGAATCGGTCCTTGCATTGTATTCGATTCCAAGTGTTTTGCATTAAAGACGAGGAAAAGGCGCACATACACGCTTATTTTGGAGATGTGGCACGAATTTATCATTATCACCAAATTTTTACTATATTTGTTTAATCAGCGCCATGTCCATGCATGCTTCTTTCATTCTTTTCAAAAGCAGAAAACGGAAACTTAAAGTCTCCAGATGCTTTAGAAAATCTCCACGATACAAATCATGACTAGGCCCTTTTCAAAACCTCTGGTTTTGGGGGCATTGTAAATTTCGACTTTGCAAACTTGTATCTCCGGTGTTTGGTGTACGATTTTTAAATGCAAGGTATGTGCATCTAAGTGGAAGCTTGATGAATTTTGCTGTTAAGTCGGGAAGCAATGACATCTTATTGTTTGGTTCCTATTTCCAGTCAAGAGGGGTACTTTTTTGAGACACCCGGTAGATAATTAGTAAAAGTGAGGGAGGTAGGAGGACATAGTTGATGTCGTGTAAAAACGTAGCAAATAAAACCTCGAAGGGGGGGGGGTGGAAACCACACCCCATATGGATTAAAGTTAAAGGATTCTAAAACTATTTTACAAAATCACTTGCAATTTAAGAAGGATATGACCGATTATGACCAACTAAATTTATCATCTGGGTTGACATGCTTCGCTCACATTGATAATCAATTTCAAGGAATCGATGAGTGCAGGCTTGCAAACGTTGTAACTATTTTTGAGACTCACCAGGTACATCCAAGGCCTCCTGAAGACCTCTTAAGCGTAGTTTTCACTGGAGGAAAAGTGCAAAAAAAATGCGTTCCTCTAGATTTTGATAGATTATGGATCCCTTTTGAGGTGCCCTAACGTATTTGTATAGAACAAAAATATTTGACTCAGATTTTTGAAAATGATAACTCAAATATCACTTTTCATTATCGCATCTTTATTTAGCCTGCGTAAAGACTCTACTGATTTGTTTTCAAAGAGGTTTCTCTCTTTGAAAAGAAATCAGTAGAGTCTGCACGCAGGCTAATCTTTATTGCAAGTCGAAAGCACTGTGATAACGTGATGTACAATATGAATTAAGACTACCTGTTTCGCATTGCTTCCCTGTATAACCACTGTGACAGTTGCATTTGAAAGATGATGCTGACACTACACAATTGCCATGACTGCAAGGAGAGCTCCGACAATGATCAAAGGCTAAAGAAAGAAATATGTTGATAAAAATGTCCTAAAGCAAACATTTTTATTGAGATGCAAATGAATAGCACTGTTGAATGATCACAAATTACGTTAAATTTTAGAATTGGCAAATATGGAATCATGGTCTAACTAAAAAATTCTAGGTCAAAAGGATGCTTCTTCGAAAATTATCTTCATGGTCCAATTTATAACATAACTGTCATAAAACTATCAAAGTTTCCTTCACGCTAAAGGCAACCACGATATTGAGAGATGCATTGTCAGCAAAAGTAAAGGGCATGGCTCGAAAAATTTTCCCCAAAGACAAACCCCCTCATTTCACTGCCCCTGATTTACTCTGACCACGCCATGACTTTTGTGGGACGCCATGGAAATTTGCGATGACTTTTGTAAACCAAATATCTTTTTTGGGACAACCTGTATAAAAAATATCCCCTTTTCACAATAATTTTAAGAAAAATTGCGTTATGTCGATACCCGGACAAATTTGAGATAAATTCCCGTTGGCAAATACACTAAGAACCCCCTTCTCTGAAATCTTTATGCGAGAGAGAGCTACCTTCTGTGATATTTATCATGAATCCAGTCCTCTGCTGTGATTGGTCGCTTTTGAAATAGATTTCCATATCTCCCGTAACAACATATTTTTTCCCTTGTCCCTGAATTCGATATGGCTTTGCATCCTGCTTACGAAATCCTTGGTAAATATTTACGTAATCACAGCAAGTTTCTAACTGCATTGTTTTGATTGCGATACCAATTATCGTTGAGCTGTCTGCAAGGAACACCCATCGGCACTCGGAATTAGCCGGGTATTTTCCATTGCCATAGTTTGGAGACTTTACAACGATGCTATGTCCTGGTAAAAATGGAAACAATCCACCACAACCTGCATTGAAAGAACGATATATTAGATAAGTTATTGAACAGTACCGAAAGATAACGATGCATTATCGCCACATTATGAGAAATATTTCCTTTACGAAATCATATTCATTACCTGAGGAACATTTGGAACAAAATTCATTTTGCTGAGAGTTCGCACAGTAAACTAAGGTACGGAGAGATGGAGAGTATAAACTTCAAAAGCCATCATCAATGGCAAGATGAAATAAGGACAACTATGTCACCCTTTTGTCTGTTGCTATCATGGACCTACAAACATATTCACAGTTAAAATTGGCAATAAAAATTGGATATATGAAGATGGCTCCTGGGAACCCTTAGCACAAATTTAGGCTTCCCATGACAATTCCTCCAGGCAACATTGCTCTGCTGGGCTGGTTTCTGATTAACCTTGTGTTTCTTTGGCAATCAAAACAATCATGCTTGCATCGTTTAAGATTTTAACATTGTTTCATCTCAAACCATTTAGATCCGGCTGATTGATATGATCATCATTTCGATTGCCAAAGGAACGCAAGGTAAATTTCAATGTATGATCCAAAGCAAACTTTTCTTTATCTCAAAGATGAATTAAATAAGATTCGTAGCTACATCAGTTGTTGTTCAACGCCACGATAGACGGTCATCAAATCCTTTTGTTCTATACATGTTATGTGCAAAATTACGACGAACAAATACATATCAAATGAAAACTGCGCTAGTCACCACGACAATTCTCGGTGCAGAAGTTACATGACCGAATAAATATATGTCTACCATTTGTCCAACGGCGGCCTTTATATAGCGACATGTAAGCTTTAAACCTACCGTAAATGATTGAACAGTTTGCTAAGCCCCTGAAATATTCTGAAGTATTTTGACTTATTCGATTGTGAGTGTTTATAAACTAACGTAATTAAATATTGCAAAAAATACCCAGGTTTCAAAGTTCAAAAAGTTACTTATTTTAGGCAATGAATTCAAAGAAATTCCGTTGCGCATCATTTTGCGTTGTTAATGAAATGTATGATTTTCGAGGCCTTTAAGTTTCATTGTTCGTGAACATTGCTTCATCTGATAAGAACATGATGACCCGAAGAAATCATCCGTGTTTGAACAGTTTGCGTGGAGGATCAACATTTTCAAACATTATTATTCCACCTTATGATATAAGATGAGATCTAAACTTAAAATCTGTTACCTCGTATGTCTAAATCGGATTTGCATTTGCAGAGTTATTCACTTAACAGCCAAAAATGTCTGAGGCAGTATTAGACAGATGGTTATTGAAGTATGCTACTACTATCTATGTATGATTTGAAAGAGTTTCAATCTTTTAATGGCAGATTTACAAAAATCATGTTTTGCTAATTTGTTGAGCAATTACAAACAAATACATTTTTCACAAATTCAAAAGCCCGAGTCCTTCGTTTCTATGGGTGCATATTGACAACTGAAAGAACCTTTGATGAGACAGTTCCTTTGGTGGTAGAAGACACAACATGAGGAAGTTAACAATGTAACTGTTTCAGTGTAACTGCATCTTTTCTTGACATGTTTTTTTTCTAATTGATATAATGGTTTAATTTATAAAGAAAGAATACAAGTTTATGGTTCATCCACCCCAAAAAAGATTTTCAAATTAGACAGTAACAGGTGGTCAACAGCCATGTCTGTCATATCATCACGTTCAACTAACGATATTCAGAAATGAGGCTCTTTCACAGAAAATGTTCAAACACTCGTACTTTTATTTGGAACACCCGGTATATCAGTTTGTTCTTGGCACTTATCTCTGGGTTTCTTTTTCAAAAATCAATCAGTAGGTTCTTTTTTCCCACGTTCTTGTTTTCAGGGTTTCACTACAGTTTCCCCTTTGGCGTACCTCTTATTCACGAGGCTACTTACCTTGTGCTTAGCTAGTGGGGGATTGTTTACAAAGCCCTCAAATACTTCTAAACCTTACCCTTGTTGCTTGAATAAAACCAGATCTTGAGTTCCTTCAATCGAGATACAGTTGATTTGAAATAGAGAAGAGCCGTGTCTTGAAAATTGAACACAGAGTATAAATCGCTATTTGGACTGCTGCATAGACTTGAATTTCGATGAAAAGTATTCCCATGCTCCGACCATATCTCCAAGGTACCTCCATTACAAAATTGCCTTCCATGGTTCATTGCGAAGAAAAGCTGATCGTTATCTTCCTTCGGCTTGAGGACAAGCAGACCTTCAACCACATTAGGATCATCGAGCAACACGTCATGATATGTTTTATTTCCTTTGCCATTGATGACGAGCTTTGAGTCCGAGAAACCTGGTGGAATAAGGTTTAAATAACATAGGACGATAGCGATAATGATGAAAATGATGATGATGAGGATGATGATGATGATGATGATGATGATGATGATGATGATGATGATGATGAAGATTACAATGAGAATGATGATGATGATGATGATGATGATAATGACGATGACGATGACGATGATGATGATGATGATGATGATGAAGATTACAATGAGAATAATGATGGTGGTCGTGATGGTGATGATTACCGATTACCATAATGATGATGATGATGATGGTTGAGACGACAATGATGATGAATATACAGTTAAGCCCGAAAATATTCATACCCATGCCAAATTCCGAGTATTTTGCATCGTTCTATTTGAGGACCAATTTTACTGTGGCTGAAGTTTCGTAAGAATGTTAAAAGGCTGAAACAAGTGCTACAAGAGACATTTCAAGGAATGAAATATCCTGTGAATTGGTTAGCAAATATAACGATTGAAAATACTCCAAATTTGGCATAGGTATGAATAATTTCGGGCTTAACTGTAATATCATCATCATTATCACTGATATAAAGTCATTCAAAGTTGTTCTTGCGTACACTTAAAATGCTGATGAATCGCTGAACTGAAGAATGTTTTTAATGAGAACTGTAGGTCGATAGCACAATTGTTGAGACTTTGTTGATTTCAGTGATATTTTTATAGCACAAAACTTTCCATTGGCAACATCAGTCGTTTTACTCTGGACGAGTCGTATATCCCGGGTCACTTCGACTGTAGTCCACATCTTGGTGATTAGCTATGGGGGACTTTAACATTCTTATATGCAAATTTCATTTCCTTTCTTGCAATAAATTAAGAATAGACCTTTTAGATATTCTACAAAATGAGTCTTGATAGAATAGAGCGATATTTTGTACGTATTGATACGAGAGCTTCAATTGCGTGGCGTTGGAACTTCTATCTATCAAAATGTGTAAAATTTTCGTTCGATTCAGCAGGTCTGTTAGCTTGATGAAAATGTGCAGCATAGTTAATAGTGATAATTATCAAATTCTCATTGGTCAATGCAAAGATAAGATAACTAAATCCAGATTCGGAAGAGAAGGGGGGGGGATTGATATGCCGTACTTTGGGTTTGGGTGTTGCTTTCGACAAACATTCTACAACACGGAGTATACTCTTTTGGCATAAAATTGCAAATGAAATCATGACCTAAAAAGGCACTCACTATAGCACAGGCGCCTACCTTGTAGGAAGTGTGTTTTCCCAGTACTACACCCGTGACCCGGTACACAGACTGACCCATAATAATAATAATAAACAATTTTTTTAAAGTTGGCAGAGATAATAGCGTTAAGCTAATTAAGGCCAATTATACAGAATATATACAAAAGTCTAATTACAAAAAATCTAGATTTGATACAAAAATGTTGCACAATTTACAGCTTGCAGTCAAAAGTTTTGATGGACTTAATATTTCTTTTAAAAATCTCCAATGATTGGGACTCTTTGGTTTCTCTTGGCAGAGTTTGCCATAGTTTTGACCAACAAACCTGATAGTATCAATGCCATATAGATTCGTCCTAGCTCTAGGCAAAACAAGATTATTATTGCCACGAAGGTATATGGCACATCTTTGCTAACAAATACTTCTGCCATAAAAGCCTGATTCAAGTTGTTTACGGTTTATAAATCTCAGTCTGGAGCAACTGTAAATTCCTCTGGTGAACAGATACTAAGTTACTTTCTTTTTATCAACAGTTCCTCAAAATTACCCAGTGCACAGAAAATTATTTTCAAATTCTAACCTCTGTTTATGCTGACGAACCAAAAATCACGCTGTCTGTTTCCCTGTGGCCAACTCGTATAACAGTTGATCTCGTATTACATCAACACCGGAATTTGAAACCACAAAGGTATTCATACGTCATCTTGACCTTGCCAGGACTGACTCTGTGTACTGGGTCACGATACAATACTGGGATACTCTGTGTACTGGGTCACAGGACGCTAATTACTCTACAGTACTGGGAATAAATACAGTTCCTACAAGGTAGGCGCCCTTGACCATAGCAGTGAATATCTTAAAATTATGTTTAAGATTTTACAGAGGAGTCTCGCGTAACACTTGGTGTTAGCAGGAGTTCCAAAAGCCTTTTGCCTTTGTTTTTGATTCAATGATGATTTTGATCTTAACTGATAATGTAGTACCTTCTGTTGAAGGAAAACAGACTGCATACAGCTTCTTAGAAGAGAACCAGTGCTCTGAGTGTACAGTTACGGCAAAACGATCTGTTTTTGGAAGATTGAAGATTGGTGTTTGTTTACTTTGAGCTTTACACTCTCTTATTTCTTGGTAGCTATCCCAGTTGGTCCGATTCCATGAACGCATCGATAAATATTGTTTATTACGTGAGCAATTTGGCACTCCAGTTACCAAATCTTGTTCTAGTCCAAAATATGATGCAATGACACTTAAGCTCCTGGCCTGAAGGAATTCAAAGAACCAAACACAATGAGTAATTTCGTTACGTGGGACCAAAGATGAATCATACGATACAGGGACACCATACGATGAATCGTTGTATATACCACCGCAGTCTAGAAATGGAAAAAACCCCGTAGTTAACAGCTTATAACCTTAAAAACAATACATAGTATGTAGCAATAACCAAAACAACAGTGGTGTATTCAAAAAGCCATCAAAACTTGTCTTAATGAAAGATCTTGAAATTTCCAAGTAGCAGATTAGATTAGAT
Organism: Aurelia aurita complex sp. Pacific; assembly: GCA_004194395.1. Classification (NCBI taxonomy): domain Eukaryota; kingdom Metazoa; phylum Cnidaria; class Scyphozoa; order Semaeostomeae; family Ulmaridae; genus Aurelia; species Aurelia aurita complex sp. Pacific. Next base: position 64,309 of record REGL01001619.1, read on the forward strand.
CAGATTAGATTGGATCAGATCAGATTGGATTGGATTGCATGAATATACTAGATTCGATTTGGTAGGGTTAAGTTAGCTTCACTTAGCTTCATAGTTGATGGTATTTTTATTCCTACGACGATAAAGATAATCAAATAAAATCTTAGCAAGACATGTTTTGAAGGGAATCGACACAGGTAAGACCCAAGAGTTGAAAATAGAAGAGAAGATACGCCATCTGATTGGAGCTCCCTTTCAAAACGCAACGCCATCTCATGAAAATTGAATCGGAGAGTATACTACATGCTAGGTATCACTTACAAAAATTTGGGAGCAGAAATTGAATGTTCTAAGTGTCATGAAATTTTGTTGACTTGGGGGTGCAGCCCCTTGGGAATCATTTGAAGTCTTTTGTTTATCTTTCTTGCAAAGCAAATTTGGCATCTTATGAAATTTTTATTCTTCTATTTGCAAAGACCTACACTTTCAAATGATGTATAGGAAGTCAGACAGATTTGCGAAGCAAAGAGCTTCCTAAAATTCCTGAGGGACACCCCTAAGTCGAAAATAGCTCGTATGCTCTTTCAAATGAGTGAAATTTCTTTCGTCTCACTCCACATAGTTTTAGGTGGTACCAACCACCTAAGTAGTTTTAGGTAGTTTTAGGGGTGAGTTTGATTGGTACCAACTCTGAAAACGGAAGACTTGGTAACTCAGAATTGCGTTTGATTGACTCCCAAATTCCGAAAATGGCAGGTTTGGCAGGTTTGGAAGGCCTTCTGCACCTTCTGCTCCAAATGGCAGAAGGTTTCGTAGACTTTGAAGAGATTCTCATTTTCATTTGCGAAACTCTAAAAACGAGGCGAGTTTGCTCGCGTTGCTTTTACTTCTTTGTTGCCAAGCACCAGATTCGTCTTCATGTTTTTCAACTGTAAACCTCGTTTTCGCCAGGATGAATCACCTGCAGTTTTAAAGAATTTTGTGTTTTATTGGGAAATATTTTTTGTCTCGGAAGTCTATCGTTTTCAGAATTGGTAGTGGAATTACCAATCAAAGACATCCTAGATTGCACAACTTATTTCTCGTCCTTACCATGCGACGGTATGAATAATTTCTGATTAAAATACAACTCAGCGATAGTTAGATCAGATCACTTACGTTTTGATGAAGATTCTACAAATACTGCCAATGATATTCCCCTATCAACAGACCTACTTCCACGATCATGCAATTCAATTTCTATAGTTCCATTTATTCGAATTCCTGGCAACGATCTTTCTCCACAATATGGATCAAACGTTGTGGAAGACAGTCTTTCCGCGTCATGTGTTTTTATCAATGCATAATTTCCATTGCAGCCAGATCCAGATGATTTGGTTTGGGCTGTGATATTTATAAAAAGGAGGTTTAGCAGATTCTTCTTCGCACTGGAGAACCTCCATAAGCAAGACGTGCTGCCTGAAGTTCTCGAGAAAGACAATATATGAACTTCCCCAAATTTTCCCTCGCTGCCATAGTTTGGTTCTTTCGCAGTCACTTCAATTGGACAGCCAGATGCTTTGCTACCACCTACAAGATATGTAATTCACTCGAAATGTTAGAATTGACAGTTTTCGACAAATAGCAAGGGTAATGGGTATGACAAGTGATCGTACGTTGTTTAACCTTATCAGGCCTAGGGTATTTGTTGCTCCAGAAAGACTAGAGGGGGGGGCTGATTCGGCCCCCATGTTCTATTTCTGTTGCGGCCAACCTAGAGCCTTAATAGGAGTTAAAATAATGAACATGCAGTTTATTATTTATCATAGATTTCCTCTGGCGATTTGAAGTACCATAGGTTATGACTCTCAAGAGATGTCAGGTGTTTTTTATTACCTACGTGTTCAGTAATAGTCGTGAATGCAGCATGGTTTCTCCGATGCAGTATAAAACAGAGTTTCATTTGAGAATTTAGCAAATTTTGCATATTCATGCGGAGCATTCCATCCACCTGGCTCTTTCTCATTTTTCTTGTTGGACCTTCTTTCTTCTGCAGATGTATCTCTACAGTTTTTTCCAACATGGACGAGAGGACTAGTTTTGCGGCAAAAATACAGCTTTTCCGTTCAACTCACCTTAGGGAGGGGGATTTGTTTTTCAGGAGATGGGCTAGTTCCCTCAAAGCCCAACCTGCCTTATGAGAAAATGCAACCTTCTGTTTGTCCGATGTTTATGTATTTTTTTTATTGATTAATTCATATTTTTACACGATGTCCCATCAGTACAAAATTAAACTACAAAAGTTACAAGTTTCTCATAGATTAATCATGAAAAACAAAATTTAAAATTTGGTATTAGCTAGGATTGGATCCAGGCTGAGATCTGATCTTCATGGGAGTCGTGTATTAGTTAGGGTTTACTGAGCTCTTTAAATGCGTTTTTAATTTTCTTTCAAACTGATATTGCGAGGGGATTTCCCTTATTTTGATTAGTATTTCATTCCAAGCTTCAAGCCCAGAAAAGTGGAAACCTTTTCTTGTACACTCAAGTTTAAACTTTGGGATGTCGAGATTTCTATTGTTTCTTGTGTTATACCTAGAAATTTCATTCCTCTGACTAGTGACTATACCTGTTCCAGAAGCTCTCAGGGCACTGCTTGCTGACTATTTTGTGTGTCATGATAGATCAATCAAAAATAGATGATCTGATCCACGTTCAGCCCATTATTGATCCAGGGGTCCTTTAGTCTAGAATTTCGAATAATCGAGAAGATATGCAGGCGCTAAAGCGTTTGCAGCTTCGTATTGGGCATGCTACCCCAGATAACATTGCCATATTGGAGGTGACTTTTAACCAGCGCATGGTAAACCTCACATAGCTTTTTCCATGCAGACAAACCACTTGTTACTTTACCTTTCAAGAATTTGAAGTGTTCCTTCCAACTTAGATTCTCGCCGACAATAACCCCTGGTGACTTAATTTTTGTCACTCGTTTTATTTCTGTGCCATTAAGTTTCAATCGAGCCAGAGGCTCAATTTGATTAATTCTACGTGGATGGCCGATAAGCATAAACTCAGTCTTTTTAGGATTGGCACTTAATTCATTGACCCTCATCCACTCAGAAACGTTCCGTAGCTCCTCCTTCACCATCTGGGCAAGTTCGTTAATATCTTCAGAGGCTATCGTTGTGTGCGTATCATCAGTATACATGCTCGCCGAAGAAAACTGTAAACATTTCAAAGTCATTAAAGGACAAGTCCGGGGTTGGTATGATTGATGATAAAAGACAAGATGATACTGCTATGAATGATGTAGTATACTTTTTTCCACTATTTTTCGCCTTCTCCTTGTGAAATTACGTATTTAATAAGTAATTTGAGCGAAGTGACATCATATCGCGCAAACGAAAACGAGTCTGCGTGATTTTTTTTCGTCTCTTTATGGTAGCAAGCCTCTTTATCGTGTTCTCGTGCCCTTTTCAATGCATGAGTACGCGACAAAAAGGCTAGCAGCGATAAAAAGGCGAAAAACAATCGCACAGCCTCGTTATCGTTTGCATGATATGACGTCACTTCCCTCAAATTGCTTAATCATATACGTAGTTTCACAAGGAGAAGGCGAAAAATAATGGAAAAAAGTATCATACATCATTCATAGCTGTATCATCTTGTCTTTTATCATCAATCATACCAACCCCGGACTTGTCCTTTAAGGTTTGTGAAGAAAGATTTACGAAAAGGTTGAAATTTATCTGAAATTAACTTTCAGATTGCAGGGGTAGTTTCTTTACACAAATGATGTACTTTTCCGATGTGACAAAAAGATTTTCCATTTTTGAGAAACGTTTTGTGTTCTCTTTATTTTGCTATGATAGAATGCTCTCAGGAGTGTGCAATCTATTCTCAAAGGCATCATTTTGCTGTGTCATAAGGGCATAAGCGTACGGGGCG
>REGL01001620.1:4915-22525 GCA_004194395.1 Aurelia aurita complex sp. Pacific
AGCAGATTACAATTGGTCGATTTCTCAATCGCAAATCACCACGAACAAGTTCTCTCTTTGTCCGTTCATGTCGATTCTTTAGAAAACTTGATCGATGTTTTTTGATCGTTTTCAGTATTTTTGAAGACTAAAATTTTAAGAAACTCGCTTCTAGCTCTAAAAACTGAAAATGAAAAAAATTGCGAAAAATCCCAATATTTAATTCAGGCTTTCTGCTAACGATTAAGTCATAAATCTTCAAAATCGGTCCAGTGTACGATTTATTGTGGGCTGCCAAACATGCATAGTTTATTTTGGCGCACCCGGTATGGTAGCTTATTCAGCAATGCTGCTGTGCAAGGGGTCATGTATCAGACTCCATGCCCCAGCACTTGGCCTGGAATTTAAATAGTTTTTGAAAATTCATCCCAAATGTAATTATGTTACTTATCTTCTTTCCTTCTTTATATTTGTTCCAAGGGGGGACTTTCTAAACTTGCAGCTACAAAAATGTATTAGAACTGCTTTTGAAGACCCAAAACTTGTTCTCTGTCACTATTGTTTGTATCAGACCCGGATGATCCCTAGCCTGAGATCAGGCTCACCGAAATTGGAGAGCCTGATCTCAGGCTAGATGATCCCATACATGCCCTAAAATATTTTGTTTAGAATCTTGTAAAGACATACATGTATATAGTTAAAGGTATATTGCAAGGTGAGTGGCCGAGCGGCTTATACAGTTGCCGTGAGATTTAAACCAAATCTACAATAAAATTTAAAATTTGAACCAAATCTACAATAAATTACTGGTCCCATCCACAGCGGGAAAAGACAAGCAATCACCTGGTTCCCACTGCAGATGGGACTTACAAACTAAATCACACAACTTTCAAAAAGAAAAACAAACAACCAAAACAAAAAAAACAAAGACGTAAAATACATAGAAAGGAAAAGAGAAATAGAGGAAGGTCGCTGCTATGAATTTACTGGAAAAAAGAGTTGCTAGCAAAATCTCTTGGATCGTTCAATGAAGGATATTGTTGTCTCAATAATCATTCTATTCTCTATTACATTCAAATCTGAAGTTCCGTACAATAGTAATTCACACAAATATTTTGAATCCATACGTGTAATGTCAGACCCAGGTACATCCGCAAGCTGCCCGAAGAGATCTGTGTGCATCAAGTGAAACTGAGGGCAATGCAGGAGAAAATGTTCGTTGTCTTCGTTTCCCGTACCACATACACAACGAGAGTCAAAGCTGTGTCGAAACCTATTCTCGTTGAGCTTAACTTCAGCTTCCGTCAGGTGGCTGAAGTTAAGCTTGGTCAAGTTAGGTCAAACTCCAGATGGGAGACCTCTCGGAGGCCTGACCTCGCAAATAACTGCGCCGTCCTTCGGAAGGAACCATTGCCTGGATGCGCCATGCATAGCAGTGGGCCTAAACTAGCTTTAAATAGCTAGAAATCCTTCCCGCCCACTTAGAATAATTTACTGAAAAAAGGTAAAAACTTACTAACAAAGTTTAAAAAGAATAACAATGATATTAATGATGATATCGACCATTAGTTACGACTACCAAATCGCAAAAACTAAACTGGATGATGTGTAGACTTTTTTTAGCTATCTAATCTTACGACGTGGAACAATAATTCGTCATCCACAGTAAGGCCCCATTTAAGAAACCAATTTTTCACACCTTATCCTAAAATATTTCTTATATCTATGATATTTTTCATTTTTTAGGCTGACAGTTTCTTAAGTTTCCTAATAGATTTTCTGGAAAGTCCTGGAAAATAGGTTACAACGGAATGGGGTTATTTATAGATTTATTGGCCCTATTTGTATGTCATCAAAGATTTTCCTCAAAATTAGTCGAAATTTAGGTAAATATATGTTACATTTAAGATATCTTAGTAGCAATGTCTTGTGAACTCTGCATGAATTGCAATGCCCCAGACCATCAGACCAGGACCTAGTATCATTCAAAATACAAGAAACTTTTTTGGGTTTCAGCCTCAATAGTTTCTCATATGTAAGTGGTCTAATAATTTTTTTTCAGTAGCCTAAAAGTTTCTTTCAGGTGGTTTCCTAAATGCGGGGCCTTACTGTATTGAAAGAATAGCTACTGCTCCATTTCTGTACCTAAAATTGGTATAAGGATACTTTCTAACTGACTATAAGCCTTTTACACCGTACATGTGCGTACTGCCGCCATACAGTCCTTCATAACTCACATATAGAACAGCCGTTGCAGTATTCACCCGGTAGAACGTCTGTGCATTAGCCTGGATGTTAGTTAGTAAGGCGGAGGTTGTTCTTTGCGATGGGGGGGGGGGGATCACGTCATGTTTTTGGAGGGATAGCATCAGTAAGTCGGACGTTGTTCAGTTATTCGAAGGGGCAACATACAGTAAAGAGGAGGCATAACATGCAACAAGGTGGAGGTATTCCGTAATCCGGAGGGACAGCAAACAATACGACGGGTGGATAACCTCCAGACTACTGTACTGTATATTTAATGGTGCTATTTTATTGTTTATTGTTTATCATTACAGGTCATATGCAGCACCTTTGGAGACCGTGCGATGTGTCCTATTCATAATCATTGATCTCATTGCATCATCAAAGAAACAAGATTTGGCAGGTGATTAGAAACAATTCTCTCTTCCCATTCTCGTCTAAACGACTTATGCATAGCAGATCAGGAAAATATGTTGTTTGTTTGCTAGGTTATACAGGGTNTTGCAAAAAATCCCAATATTTAATTCAGGCTTTCTGCTAACGATTAAGTCATAAATCTTCAAAATCGGTCCAGTGTACAATTTATTGTGGGCTGCCAATCGTGCATAGTTTATTTTGGCGCACCCGGTATGGTAGCTTATTCAGCAATGCTGCTGTGCAAGGGGTCATGTATCAGACTCCATGCCCCAGCACTTGGCCTGGAATTTAAATAGTTGTTGAAAATTCATCCCAAATGTAATTATGCTACTGATCCTCTTTCCTTCTTTATATTTGTTCCAAGGACGGACTTTCTAAACTTGCAGCTACAAAAATGTATTAGAACTGCTTTTGAAGACCCAAAACTTGTTCTCTGTCACTATTGTCAGTATCAGACCCGGATGATCTCATACATGCCCTAAAATGTTTTGTTTATTATCTTGTAAAACATTTAAAGGTACATTGCAAGGTGAGTGGCCGGATGGCTTATACAGTTGCCGTCAGATTTTTTCTATCAAGTAAAATTTAAACTAAATATATTATACATTACTGTCCCATCCACAGCGGGAAAAGACACGCAGTCATCTAGTTCCCACTGCAGATGGGACTTACAACTTGAATTAAACAATTTCCAAAAAGAAGAACAAACGACCAAAACAACAAAAACAAAGACGTAAAATACATAGAAAGGAAAAGAGAAATAGAGGGAGGTCGATGAATTTACTCGAAAAAAGAGTTGCTAGCAAATCTCTAGGATCGTTTCAATGAAGGAGATTGTTGCCCCAATAATCATTCTATTCTCGACTACATTCAAATCTGAAGTTCCGTACAAGAGTAATCCACACAAATCTTTTGAATTCATACTTGTGATGTCTGACCCAGGTACATCCGCAAGCTGTCCGAAGAGATCTGTGTGCATCAAATCAAACTGAGGGCAATGCAAGAGAAAATGTTCGCTATCTTCGTTTCCCGTACCACATACACAACGAGAGCTTAAGCAGTCAAAGCTGTGTCGAAACCTATGCTCGTTGAGCTTAACTTCAGCTTCCGTCAGATGGCTCAAGTTAAGCTCGGTCAAGTGAGGTCAAACTCCAGATGGGTGACCTCTCGGAGGCCTGACCTCGCAAATAACTGCGCCGTCCTTCGGAAGGAACCATTGCCTGGATGCGCCATGCATAGCAGTGGGCCTAAATTAGCTTTGTATAGCTAGAAATTTTTCCAGCCCACTTAAAATAAATTACTGAAAAAAGGTAAAAACCTACTGACAAAGTTTGAGAAGAATAACAATGATATTGATAATGATGATATCGACCATTAGTTACAACAACCAAATCGCAAAAACTAAACTGGGTGATGTGTAGATTTTTTAGCTATCTAATCTTATGACGTGGAACAATAATTCGTCATCTATTGAAAGATAGCTACTGCTCCATATCTGTACCTAAAATTTGTGCAAGGTTACTTTCTTCTAACTGACTATAAGCCTTTTACACCGTACATGTGCGTACTGCCGCCATACAGTCCTTCATAACTCACATATAGAACAGCCATTGCAGTATTCACCCGGTAGAACGTCTGTGCAGTAACCTGGATGTTAGTTAGTAAGGCGGAGGTTGTTCTTTGCGACGGGGGGATCACGTCATGTTTTGGAGGGATAGCATCAGTAAGTCGGACGTCATGCAGTTATTCGAAGGGGTAACATACAGTAAGGAGGAGGCATAACATGCAACAAGGTGGAGGTTATTCAGTAATCCGGAGGGACAGCAAACTTGTTGGGGAGATCTGTCGACTTGACCTTGTTGATCAAGAAGCCTGGTTCAGCAAAAGTTGTCGAATTTGCGCAGCCGCAGTAGGATTTAGACCCCATTTACACTATGCCGGTACGAAATGAATACGGCATGAAACTGTGCCGTATTGGTTTGGGGGGATGTGCACCAGTTTTGGGTAATTTTTGGCCTGAACATTCTGGGATTGGGATATACTTTCACGGAAAAATTTCTGTGATTGGGGTCTACTTTCACTTGGAACTTTCTGGGATTGGGGTGGACTGTTATGATAAAAAATTTGGTAATGGGTGTTAAATGTCCCCATTGATTCAGAACAGATTTGTTCTGCTTGTGACCATAACTGAGAGGAAATCTTTTCTTTCGTATTGAAATGTTTGACAAGGCAGAAGATAAAATGATAACAAATAGATAACAAAAGATCACCGTTGAATTGTTCTTTGTTACTTCTTCAAAATTCTGTGATTGGTTATCAATATCTGACCTATACTCTGGGATCTATTCACATCCCTTGTCACCCCAAATCCCTCTAAAAATACCCAGCCCAAAATACCCCACCCACAATGCCCAACCCAAGATACCTACCCTAAAATACCACCTTTAAATAGCCACCCAAAATTATATTTTCTCGGTACCCTTCTCTTCTCTTCCTCTTAAATCAAAACACACCTTTCTGTAGTGTAGGCTTAGGCCCACACTTCAAATATTCACAAATCAAAACCAATGCTAATAAAGAATCAAAAACCTAGTTTACCAACTCGGCGTATCTTAGCCACTAGCACTCCACTAAAAATTAATCTGCAGTATGAACGTAAACAGAGATGCTTCAGAAGAGTAACGCAGTGAACACTCAAGAAGATGATCGTTGGCTTGGCTGTGGTGAGGCTGACTGACGTGAACGTCGATTCCCGTAAAAATTTAGGCGCGAAAGGCGCAGCTCCTCTTTTCCCTCTGCACAGAAGGCAAATACGACGATTTGATTGGCTAATAAACTCAGCAATGCAACTCAATGCTCTGCGCAGCCTCGATATGCGCAGATTCGACATCTTTTTTGGTCGTCGGTGATAGGCCCAGATTCTTTTGTTTTCAGACAAAGGTTTTTCGAGTTCGTCTCCCCAACAACAAAAACAATACGACGGGTGGATAACCTCCAGACTACTGTACAGACGCTCTTCGGGGTTTTAATGGTGCTATTTTATTAATTATTGTTTATCATTACAGGTCATATGCAGCACCTTTGGAGACCGTGCGATGTGTCCTATTCATAATCATTGATCTCATTGCATCATCAAGGAAACAAGATTTGGCAGGTGATTAGAAACAATTCTCTCTTCCCATTCCCGTCTAACACATATGCATAGCAGATCAGGAAAATATGTCTCTTGTTTGCTAGGTTATGCAGGGTGTCTCGGAATAACCGTTCGATGTTTTATTTTATATTAACCCTATTCCACCTGGGGGGGGCCATTATGGCCCCCCCAACCAAACATTGATATACAGCTCTTTAACGACATGAGACAGAATGCTGGTACCAACTGACTTTTCCTAAAATTTAATGTTCTACAAGATTCTACAAATTTCGCTTTAATTATATGAGTCATGTGACCACTGAATGCCCTTATTTGGAGAGATGTCACAAAAGAAAACACTAAATTGCTTATATTTTAGTCAATCCTTGTTCGATATTGTTGTAATTAGTGTCATTGGATTGCTTTCATTGAAGGCTTTCATATGATATATAGTTTGTTAATTTTATTTCATGTTTAGAGTTTTTTAGACATATGACGTCACATATATTTATGACGTCATTGTTCGAAAAGGTGTGAAAAAAATTAAAAATTAATATATNTTGTTGTTGTCCTGTTGTTGTTGATGTAACTTTCATTGTCCTGATCTTACACAGTGAGATAGGATTGACTTCAACATGGAGTTTAAGACCTTGTTTGAGCCAATCTGACAAGTGGTTGCTGATTTAAGGCCGAAGGTTCTAAACTCTATGTTTAAGCCTTGCCTATGCAGCTGTATCAAGTATAGGACAGAAGAACGTATAGCTCCTCCGCTACAGCCTGACAAATGTGGCACAATTTCTTTGGGACACTCCGTACATATGCATAGCAGATCAGTAAAAAAAATGTTTCTCTTTTTGTAAGGTTATGCATGGTGTCCCAAAGAATTTGCCCCATTTGTGTGGCTTTTGTGGGGGATCTGGGGAGTTTGAGACCTCCTTTGAGTCAATTTAACAAGTGATTGTTGAGTTATGAGACAAGAAAGTCGATTGAAATAAGTGGTTGCTTCAAAAACAGCAGTTTCTTTGCTCTGCAACAATGTCAAAATCAAACAAATCTGTCAAGATGCAGTTCTAGCATTGTAAATCTAAATAGTTTTAAAATTTAGTTGTTTCTATTTGCAGTGATCCCTGAAAAAGCGCTGGACGTAATCAGGGTTGTGTACATTGGATCAGCCTTTCTTTGGATGTTTGTCACATGGAATGAAAGAAGAGAAAAGAAAAAGATCGAGTAACTGAACCATCCGGTTTGTTTTTTTATTGGACTGATTTTTCGTCATGTAACAGAAAGAGATGATTGACATGTCGCTAGACGATGTGATTCAATTCATTCGTTTTATATTCAGTACGTAACCACTTTGTTTTCGTTTGGGTCTGAAGAATGTTGTCATTGGTTGAAAAAAGATGTCACGCGGCCCTTTCGTTGCATGATCAGAGGAATGAATACCCTGGGTACCAGGGCCTAAAAGTTTGAAAATTTAAAAAAAGGAAAGAAGAAAAAAGGAGACGTAAAAGACTTGTCCTTTTTTCTTTCTTAATTTTAAAATTTTTAGGCTCTGGTACCCAGGGTAAGGAATTAAGTACTTGGTAGCAATATGGCACGTTTTCGCGCTTTCGATAGACTTCATTTCTTCGAAATAGGAACTAGTTGAGTTTAGAAAAACTCTGCACCGTTCGGAAAATCATTACAGTTTACATTTTGTTACCTAACTTTAAATTTTCATTTGGTCAGTTTGTGTCCAGGACCAAATATATTCGTTAGGTGATCGTCATTTTTTCTAGTGGGAAAGAGGCAACAAAGCATGGCACAAAAACCATATTTTTAACATGTGATATTTCTAGCCAGACATTTATAGCTCGCGATTTCATTTGAAATTTTGAGTCCTGAACGACATAAGAGCTTTCTCAAGGGCACAAGGAACTTTGTGCTACGTTTAAGAAGCACCAAAAACTTTAAAAAGCAAGACTTTAAAACTTGTTGTGATAACATATTACTCAGACCTTATTCTTGAGCAATGATTCCTACAAAGCTGTTTTGAGCGTAAAGGAATAATTTGTCGTGTATGTTTTATATTCCTTTTCCAAACACGTTTTTTGCAATGTTATTTTCAAACACGTGAAATCACTTTTAGACTCGCTCATTATATTTCATCTTGTATATCATATTATATAATATTATATCCATATATTGTGCTGTAATTATATACTCATTTCACACTGGCACATTTAAACCAGCTTGATCTGAGCCACGTTAAACTTCAACCAATCAGTTTTATTCGATTAATAAGATTGACCAATAAGAATGCAACATTTAATAACCTGGTTTAGTTGAAGCTGGTTTGTCTTGCAAGTGTGAATGGACAACATTAATTCCAGATCTTTAAAAAGGTTCGTGTAAAAGTCTATGATCTAGTTCTTTGAACTGAGTGACTTGAAAGAAACTCGACCTGCGCTTTATGATAATTCTACCATTGGACTTTCTAAAATCTTTAATCTTTTCAGGATTAGAGTGTGTTTTTTCTTTTTTTTAAATTCAAGAAAAAGTTTCAAAAAAACTTAAAACCATCGTAATTTCTAAACTTTGTTGACCAAACATGAAGTACTTTTCAAGAACATCATAGTTTATGGATGTGTACAATATGGTATCAAGCACAAATTGAGATTAGGTTTAAGATTTAGTGCTTCCAAATCTCTGCTGGTGTGAGATTTAGAAATTTGATGACGTCACACCCTCCAATGAGTTGACATTTTAAAATGTGCTCTAATTTCGAAAAATATCGAAGATTTCAGAAAAGTCCAACGGTAGAATTATAGATATTCAGCTAAAGTTTCTTTTATGCCATTCGATTAAAAGAATTCGGACATAAACTTGCATCCATCTTTTTACACCGATTTTAAGATTTCAAACCTAGGTTTCAGAAGCAGATCCAGGAAATACTCTGATTACTGCTTTTGTGAGGCTTTTCGGAATGCTAGGGTTGGCCTTTTGAAAATAAGCGTAGATCTGACAATCTGACTGCTGCTTCAGCAGTAGTTGCAGTAGTCTGGATCCGCCCCTATGTTTGAACTTTTGAATGGAGGAACAACCTTTGCTAAAGAACATTGGCATTGATAAGATGTATTTTGGACAGTTGATTAAATAGTATATGAGAAATGGTACGTTATAATACCAATGTTTAATTGTTTGATAGATCAAATTGACAGCCAAAAGTTTCGACATAGAATTTTGAGCCAAATATCGTTGGACATTTTCTGATCAATTTTAGAACATTTTGATGAAACGAGGGTTTTCTAAAGTAGTTATAGGATGACCAGATTTGAAAACTTTTTTGTGACATCCATCAGCAACGAATTTCAATCTGGAACCCTCTTTTAGAAAATAAGTTCCTATTTCATAGCCTCGCAATTTTACTGTCCAAATATTTGGCTGTTAATGTATGTAGTAGAGATTTAAGAGAATAGTACCACTTTAGACTGATTTAAGTGTTTTGAAGTATCATTATTTTTAACGGATTTTATAAAATGAAGCTTTATATTGTTATTACGTATGCTGAAATCTGAAATAAGAAGAATACTGCATGATGCCTTGTTTAAAAGGTAAACACTGCACTGGTATTCGTTTTGCTGCAGTGTGCATGTTTACCGTATATTGTATGGTATTTAGCATTTATACCTATCTCAACTTTGATAGCTGCGGAAATTTGATGTAAGAATGCGTCTACAAACCCAGTTTTGTTTACAAGTTCCATAGCAGTCTTCATGTTTACTTCTTGTGCCTTTGTAAACATTTCAAAACAAAGTCTTCAGAAGCCTTTCCGTTGCTAAGACATTGTTCAAGTACCTTCCAAGTAATTGACACAGGAATCAAGTTAGGAGAAAATAAACATATGCTTTTGAAATTGAATAGTTCCTTTAAGTAGTATTTTCCCAGCACTGGAGTTTCTTAATTTTTGGTGATCTGAGAGTTGTTTAGTTCCTTGTAAGCAGTTTCTAGTGATTAAGATCCCTTTAAATTTATACGCGCAGCGAGCAACACTGCATTTGAACTGAGCAGTTTGAAAAGAATAGAGTCGGGCAGAACCAGGTTCAAGCAAAATCAGGTTTAATCAGAAAAGCAAGCGAACGCTCTGACAGCTGTCTTTTTGGACTTTTAGACTTTAAGACCGTTTAATTTTAGTGTGGGTTGTTCAAAAATCCTTTCAAAAACCTTTTTTTTTTATTTCTTTATTCCGTTCCAAAGTATACTCTGTAAGCAGCGCTTACCATATTATGTATTCTACTCGTTAACTTCGAGGCCTTCATAATTCAAATAATTTATTAATTTCGTATTGATTTACAATTGTGAATTTCTGATTTATGATGTAAATAAAGAGATCAATATTAGACGATTGGATGTAATTATCGATTAAAATGAAATTTCTACTTTTTTGTTCTTATGTTTTTAAAGAAAGAAAAGAGACTTGTTTCTCGTTTACATCTCTTATTTTCAGTTGCTTCTATCTCTATCAAGTTCGAGTAAAAGTAGGGTCTGCGGGGTTATAATGGAAAGCAAGGGCAAATGCAAAGACAACTGGAAACTGGAAACGCTTTTCTTTGGCAGTCAACAGTCAACGTCGACATGATTTTAGATTTCGGTCACTGATCTTTGATTCCAATATGCAACGCTTAGAAGGAGCATGGTTGCTAAGGAACAATTAGCAGCATTAGTTCAAATGTAAACATGAAAGAAACTTGCTGAATGTCATGCGTCTGGAAGATTGCCCTTGGTTCCTAACTTACCACAGGCAGGCAAACCACAACAGAAGCATTCGTTAATTGATTGTGACATATGTATATATCAAATACATTTATTCTTATAAGGAATTAAAATTTTACCCAGTGCTGAATAGTGAAAGTTTCTTAAAAGTTTAAAATGTTCGTCATTTGAGTACTCAGATAAAAGTTTCGAGAGTTTCTAGCCATGCTATTGTCTAGACATAAGCCAAGTAAAGTAAAAGATGTTGTGAATTCTCGTCACTATAAAAGAACAAATTTCCTACATATCCCAGCACATGTTTTTTCTAAGAAACTGGTTCATACGAAACTAGTACTAAAAATGGCCACAAACAAGTTTTAGAAGCTCTAGTACTATGTACGGTACAGTGGTGTAGAGCTGGGGGGGCTCAGGGGGGCTCAGCCCCCCTAGTTATTTTTTCCGTAATTTTGGGGGGGCTTTAGCCCCCCTAGTTATTCTGAATAAATTTTGATTTTCTCAATTTGTCTATTATGACCAAAATGACAGAACAAGGTAATGTTATATTCTTTTAAAGAAGAGATCCTGGTTTTTGGTTTGCACCAAGATGGGATCTTCAAAGACTGTCAAGCTCTTATCTTCCTTGATGTTTATAAGCATAAATGGGCCTCCTGTACATCTATGGGATGCCACTAATGTAACATCAAAATGGCTTCACAAACGCACAAGTGCAAATGACAATAGAACAAGGACGTGCAAACGGACATCATTAGTGGCAAGGCGATGGGGGTATGGGGTGTCACCCCCCACTTGTTTCGAAAAATGGTCCTCGATATTCCTTTAACATGGAAGAGAAATGGCTGGGTATAGGTTCGATGAGAATTTTTCCGTAAAATGCCAAATGCTAGAAGGAGATTACATAATTGAACTGTGTTATCAAAGCTTCCATTTTAGCANGTTCGTCATTTGAGTACTCAGATAAAAGTTTCGAGAGTTTCTAGCCATGCTATTGTCTAGACATAAGCCAAGTAAAGTAAAAGATGTTGTGAATTCTCGTCACTATAAAAGAACAAATTTCCTACGTATCCCAGCACATGTTTTTTCTAAGAAACTGGTTCATACGAAACTAGTACTAAAAATGGCCACAAACAAGTTTTAGAAGCTCTAGTACTATGTACGGTATGTGTTTGAGAAATTGAAACCAGTGACACTAGTGGCAATGTTTGTTTTGAACACAGGAGAACACTTTTTGTTCTTAAACGATGTTTTGAATGTCAAGAAAGATACCTAGGAGGCTACTCTGGTATCTAGGATAGAGGTGCTCGGGAGCTTGGGTTACTTTTTTGGGTCTAAAATTTGGACAAAGATTATTTTTTGGGTCAATAACGTTGTTTTGGTTCCTGAAATTCTCGATTACTTTTTGGGTTTCAAATACGGGAATAGGTTAGAAAATTAGAGAGAAAAATAATTTGCAAACACACTGATAATCAAGTTACAAGTAACATTACTAAAATCAAAACACTTATGAGAAATCTAATCATTTGCGGCCCCTTTGAGGCACTTTTTCATCATGGTCAGATGTGAGAAATATTTTACGTAGCTTGTCAACTGCGAAGGAGATTTCTGGTAGAATATGACATTTAAAAACAATTGCATTCCATCCATCGTGACTTCACCTGCAAATAATGGCCTAAAGAGATTTGGCGCCGCAGTTTACCTTGCTGCTAAAGTTGCGAATAACCATAGCCAAGAAAGTATGAGGTGAGGAATAAATGTATCATTGGTTTCGTTGATGTTTTGTTAACAAACTGAACTGAAGGACAGTGATGTCTCATTGCAGGGGTCGGTTAGATGCGTTGAAGCCAGATGGAACCAACTTTAGGCCATTTCAGATAGAAGGAAGACAACCAGTTTGCTTTGGCTGTTTTTGCATTATAACAATTGGAGAGCTGATCCCTGTTGTTTGCTCACGATTCCAGGATCTGGACTATAGCTGTGTTTATATTAGTTGTATATGATTTTTTTGATTTCCTACTTGATGTAAAGAGTGAGGGAATTTTCCCAAAAAAGGAAATACATGTGGCAGACAGAAGCCATTATTCGCAGCCTATATAGTCGCAAACCGCAGCTGGTGATAAGTCTAGTTAATTCCCTTCTAGCAATTTGGAACACCACATGAAAGATGTGAGTCTTTTTGTGCAGTTGCAAGTCTCATGATCTCATAAGATCAAAAGAAATTTCATTTTCTGACCTCTACTAAAAAATTAGATTCACATTCATGGTTTTCCTTGCCAATCAATAATTTTGATGGTTTTAATTTGGGTGACCACCCAATCTTTCCAATCTTTAAAGTTAGTTGACGGAGCTAAGAAGAGGTGATTCATAAACATATGCATCACATGCTATCAGAGTGTTTACGAACCAGGATACACTATTCCAAAGGCCAAGACAAACCTCCTTCTGCTGTCAGATGCCTGAGAATCATAATCTTTTCATTGAAAAGTAACTTTTAAAATGAGTGAGTTTTATTTTGGACGCTTAAAATTTGCAGTACAGACTGGCAGAAATTGGAGATAGTCTCTCAGGGGAAGCAGATTTACACAAAAACAAGGGATCTATTCAAGCTGATCTTCTGAAACAAAGCAACAATGTGTTGCCGTGTCATTGGCATCATGGTTTTGTAAATTCCCTGTTGTTCCCCTAGCTAAGAAATATCCGAACATCAAAGAGGAGGCAAGCGGCGACAACCATTTTGTATTCATTCATTTCATTGACATTCCAGCTGTTTTTAACTGACAAATACCCATGTACTTGTCAAAATTATCAAATACAGTAATAATAATTTTAGACATACATGTGCAGTTCTTGAGTTAACTATTTGTCTCCATCAACTAATTTTTGCAAAATGAAATCCTCAAGATTTTTCACAGTTACTCTACATGATTTAAGGGTTTGTTAGAAAAAGCAAGTCTTAGAACAATTGTCATAAAACATGATAATTATTTTGTATACCTATTTTGCTAATCATATGTACACTCAGTCAAATTTTGACCAGATTTTTTTTTTATTTCTTCAGGTATCAACATGCAGTAGAAGATTGAAAATGAATGGATGGATAGCATACAAGAAACTTTGAAAAATTGTGAAAATGGCTGAAGAGGAAGATGTGTATGTTTCCCAGTTGAAAGAAGTTTTTGAAAGTTGTGACTTGACAGGAAAAGGATTCCTAAATAGAAGCGAGCTGATTGATTTATGCCAAAGACTTCAGCTAGATGATCAAATTCCTGCAATTCTCAATGAATGCATTGGAGATGAAGTCAGTGATGGAGAGGTACATACACATACGTATTTTTCATAAGAAATTCTTTTGGCTCTCAGATCACCATTAATTTGGGAAATTTGAGATGCCCCTTTCAACGGGTTTCAGGAAAACCACCATACTGTATCTTCTGCAAAAGAAAGCTATTAGAACTATTGCTTTCAAGAATTGTACTTCGTAGTCTACACCAATATTTTCTGACTTGAAAATTCTTAAGTTGTAGGTATGATTTACTTGATTTAAAGCTGCTTACATTTGTCCACTGTATGAGTCTGCTTAGTTATTCATCAATATGTTATCCATTGATTAATATTCATTAATTTTGTCAGATGTTGATCAAGAAACGTCATTGTCAAATCTGTGGTCTTCAATTTTTGGCCATGACTGTTATATTCAAGGAGCAGTAGCCTTTCAAATACAAGGCCTTTTTGAATTTTTTCCTTTTTTTGGTAACATTTCACAGTCTTAACCAACCTCATACCATTATTTTCAGTGCTGATGACTTTCCTTTCTATATTTCGTTCCTAGGTTCAATTCAGTTCGTTCAAAGATGCATTTGTGGCTGTTCTTTCAAACACAATCGATAGCATGGCTGAGGCAACGGAAGATGACAGATCAGAATTTTCAGACATCATTGAGCCAGGTATGATTATTTATTATCATTAGACATATACTACAGGCCTCACACACATTAACATGGCAAAAATTCTAAAAAATTCATAAGAACTCTTGAGAATCATTGGGCAGGAAAACCATGTTAATGTATGCAAGGCCTGTACTGTAGAGGTCTATTTTGTAATTTTGTTAGCAGAGAAAGATCTTATTTTCTTTTACTTAGCTTTTTCTATAATTATATAATCCAGTTAAAAGTTATCATACGTATTACTTATTACACTACTTACAAATACCCTACTTCTAGAACAATACCATTTGGAGCAAAGACTACATCCACCTCATCGCAACATAAAACAGGAAATATGAACATAACACTACACATAGCTACTAGAGAAAAATATATCATAAAACTACAGTACATGTAACTGCTACAAAAAAGAAGAAACATTTAAAAGGGGACGTGGTAGCTGTGTGACTTATTACGTTTTTAATTCCTAATCAAACTGACCAGTTTTATGGATAAAGCGGACAAGTTAACAGAAGTATGTATATCTTTATTGAGACCATCAGGAAAATCTTTTTCACCATGCAATAAAATTTGCATTAAAAACTCAACTTCGAAAACCTTTTTGTTGTTATATGTGGTTTAATTAGAATTCAATGTCTGGGGTAAAAGCATGACCACTTCAGGTGCCTCTGTTTTAACAGTGATGCTACACACATTTTGCCTTGTAGAAACTAAAATATATGTGTATATACAGTAAATTATCTAGATTGGAATATTATGAAAGCAATAAATCTTTTTTTTTGGATTCTGTAACAATTTACTATAACTTGCATACTAATCATACCGTAAAAGGAGCAAAAGGAATTCACAAGCTCAAAGAAAGAGAATCACCGTGCTGGTACAATTTTAAGGTGCAATTTTCATAGCAACACATTTTCTTTCATCTCCGAATTTTTCCAGAATTTTGAGAACACTAACTAAAATTTGTGTACAAATAATATTTGTGCCTGTCTCATATTGTATAAATTCTGTGAGAACGTTCAATAGAGGCCTGGATCAAATTAACAATGGTTTGCCTGCCAAGAATTCATAACTATTCTTGAGAATATTTATACAGTAGGAATTCCTTATCTCATTGAATGAAATTTACAGCCTTTCATATGGTTCACAAATGTTTATCAGAGTGTGAAAAATTCTTAAATACTCTTAAGAATTCTCAAGAGAACTCTTAAGGATCCTTGTCATGTTAATGTAGGCAAGGCCCGTATGCTGTAGTCTAAAGATAAAACTAACCATTGCTAATACAAAGGTATCGCTGATAACCCCACAGCATTAAGTTCATATTGTCCTCGTATTTTCTTCAGAATCTGAGCCCTACAGAGTCTTCAATAACAAGAAATATGGTAGAAGATCTCAGCCAACAAAGGCTGGATCTCTCGATGATGGCATTCACAGTGATGGAGATCTTGATTTGGCAAAGAAGAGAAAAACATCAGCTGAAAATACACCAAAAACTCACAAGCAGGTTGTCAGGAGATCCAGCTCCAGGGTAATGATTCTTTAACTATGAACTTGTGCAAGTCCAACTTACAAGTTTGATTGTAGCTCATTCAAGGCCTTTTCTTACTATTGTAGTAAATTTAACCAAGAATTAGTTTGCAAAGCCTTCTTGTGGTAAACAGGTAGAGAATTGCATTCAAAAGAAAACTATGATTGGAATATACTAAAAGTTCTTTCGCCATAGGCCTTTTACATAGGGGGCTATTTCATACAGCAGTCAAACTGATAATTTAGTTTTAAATTGAACTATGATTGGTCAACATTTTCATCATATGGCTGTTATCAGAGATTTGATTTCATACAATGGCAGACACTAAAGGTTGCCCTTGGGGTTGTCTGTCACCAGTATTGGTGTAAAAGTGGCCATTTGCTTGAAATTGTTTGATATTGAGAGGTAATGCATTTCATTTAAAACAAAAACGTTGCTTTTCTTTGATATTTTAGCAAGGTGTCCACCACTGATTTTCTGACGTGAGAAGCAATGCCTCATGAAAAGGTTTTTGAACATTCCGCCGTTGTTTCATTTGGAAGTCCAATCTCTAATTTTATAGCAGTAAATCTGCATCTAGAGAAGTAAAAAATGAAATACCAAGGAATCAATTAAAAATAATAAATAAATAGAAATAGCCATAGAAATAGGAGGATATAGCTAGGAGAGAACAACAAAATGTGAAATTACAAACATCAAAACAAGTCTACCTTGTTTTGTAAATGGTTCCGTCAAATTTTTAGGTAAAGCCACCAAACAAACTTCAGAAAACAATTGACACGTGCCTAAACTAAAGAAAGATGGGTTTACACATTTGTTCACAATTTTTTGACAAAGCCCCTTTAATCCACAATAATGAGGGAAGCAAAATTATCTGTTTTCAAGTGCATAAATATTTAAAATTCATTTCATTCTTATACAATTTACCAAGATATCCTTCCACATCATTCAGTTATCAAAGACTCGCTGTTTTTAATAATTAATTGATTCTTTATTGAGTCTTTAGAACAGATTTTAATTCAAATTAAATATTTATTCGATGTTGCAAAAATTGCTTGTAAGGGATTAATTTCGTTGTTTTGCAGATCTTCAATTTCATTTTGTTTGTTGATGCTTTGTGGTTTTGTAGGTTTTTATAATCTGACATGCAGTGATAATGTGGAAAAACTTTACTTCTGTTACGGTATTTTTGGTGAATGAAGACACACGTTCTCCAATTATTTGACAAATGTCAGCAATGGATTTGCTAAAACTGAACTTGTTCGATTTGCTTTTTAGTTTTTATGCAACAAGGTGCCGTTTTTGTATGGTCCAGTTATAAAACAAACTTGTTGATGATAATAATAATTATTATAATTATAGATAAAAACACAACTGTTAAAACCAGACGTTTCGATTATAAAAATCTTCCTCAGTGCTTTTCATTCTTAACAGCCAAGTATTTATAGGTAAAAACTCACATAAACGTAAATAACAAGCCTCCAGGGTACTACGTGAAATTAGAATCCCTATAATTTTTATAAAAACCTTATTGTGTGCTGAAACGCATGCATGACACTTTAAAAACAAAAAGAAATGTTGCTGTTTATCAAAGGGTGTTTTTTAGCTTCGGCCTTTTT
>REGL01001620.1:22996-36325 GCA_004194395.1 Aurelia aurita complex sp. Pacific
AATAAAGTTTTAGAGTTTCTTAACTGTTCTTGAGCGTAGTACTAGAGTTTCTTAAATTTTTGGTCATCGTAGTACTAGTTTCTTATAAACCAGTTTCTTATAAAAAAAAACGTGTATGAGAAAAGGGTTCTAGCGTCATATGCGAAGAAAAGACAATCAGGACGGGGGATAAAATTTATCACTGGAACGAAAAAACTTGAGTGGATGCGCAGACTTTACCTTTTCCTTTTCGCCTCTAACTCCTCCACAATAGTAACGTCTGCACGCAGGCTACATATGCGAGTTTTCTCTATATTCTTAGAAAAGTTGGCAGTCTTGTCCTATGGTTAAACGATACTATTATGATCCCTTTCAAAATGCAGAAATAATTTGAATACAACGTTAGAACTCTTTCTTTGAAAATGTACTGACTGAATTCGTAAGGACCACTTTCTTAGGTATCAAGTAACGGTTTCAAAGTTTTGGAAGATGTTTCAGATTAATAATGGAAGGTAAAAGCATGAAACAGGGTGTCGAAAAAGCCATTTGCGCCGTTTCAGGAAAAATAAAACAAACAACGCTTTATCCTGCAATAATGGCTGCAATGCTTGAACTTTGCTTGAAAAATAGCTTATTAAAAACTCTCGTTTCCTATTTGTAAGGTGCACCCGTCCTTCCTTGCCTGTCTAATCATTAATCGTGATATTGTTTCTTTGATCATCTTGATCCAATTAGACTGACTTCGTTTGCTCGTCTCACAAAGCAGGATGGGAGGAGATATGAATAATGAACCGGGGATAGCCGGAAATAGTTTTCTCCCGACGGACCACAATGGTACATTCCGTGACCAAAGAGGGTTGTCTTCTTTTGTTGATAGAAGGATATCTTCTGTCGTTTAGACTCTCCATCGAAGACTGAGCAAGCGAACCAGTGGAGGATTACCTGCAGCCTTACGAAGAAAACTTTCCACACCTCCCGAAGAAAGGAATGGACTTGGGAAAGAAGAAATTCTTGAGGGTAGTGGTGCTATGGATTATGCCTTGGGAAATGCTGACGATGATGGTATGAAACTGTTTCTATTCAGAGCAGAAATTGCAATACATGCTACCGGATGTCCCAAAAAAGTACTCCCCTTTGAAAAATCATCAAAATTTGATTATGTAAGAAAACACAGATTCTTTGCGCTGTTATGACGTCATTTCGCTCATTTCGCTTATTTGAATACGCAATTTCACACGGAAAAGACAAAAAATGGTGGGAAAGTACGACACACCATTCGTAACAGTATAATCTTGTATTTTATCATAAATCATACCAACCCCGGATTTGTCCTTTAAAGCTTCTCAATTTCATTTTCTCCTACTTTTTTATCTCCTTAGGGCTTCGACCGGAGACCGAAATGANCTGCACGCAGGCTACATATGCGAGTTTTCTCTATATTCTTAGAAAAGTTGGCAGTCTTGTCCTATGGTTAAACGATACTATTATGATCCCTTTCAAAATGCAGAAATAATTTGAATACAACGTTAGAACTCTTTCTTTGAAAATGTACTGACTGAATTCGTAAGGACCACTTTCTTAGGTATCAAGTAACGGTTTCAAAGTTTTGGAAGATGTTTCAGATTAATAATGGAAGGTAAAAGCATGAAACAGGGTGTCGAAAAAGCCATGTGCACCCTTTCAGGAAAAATAAAACAAACAACGCTTTATCCTGCAATAATGGCTGCAGTGCTTGAACTTTGCATGACAAATAGTATATTAAAAACTCTCGTTTCCTATTTGTAAGGTGCACCCGTCCTTCCTTGCCTGTCTAATCATTAATCGTGATATTGTTTCTTTGATCGTCTTGATCCAATTAGACTGACTTCGTTTGCTCGTCTCACAAAGCAGGAAGGGAGGAGATATGAATAATGGACCGGGGATAGCCGGAAATAGTTTTCTCCCGACGGACCACAATGGTACATTCCGTGACCAAAAAGGGTGGTCTTCTTTCGTTGATAGAAGGATATCTTCTGTCGTTTAGACTCTCCACCGAAGGCTGAGCAAGCGAACCAGTGGAGGATTACCTGCTGCCTTACGAAGAAAACTTTCCACACCTCCCGAAGAAAGGAATGGACTTGGGAAAGAAGAAATTCTTGAGGGTAGTGGTGCTATGGATTATGCCTTGGGAAATGCTGACGATGATGGTATGAAACTGTTTCCATTCATAGCAGAAATTGCAATACATGTTACAGGGTGTCCCAAAAAGTACTCCCGTTTGAAAAATCAGCAAAATTTGATTATGTCAGAAGGCACAGATGCTTTGCGCTGTTATGACGTCATTTCGCTCATTTCGCTTATTTGAATACGCAATTTCGCACGGAAAAGACGAAAAATGGTTGGAAAAGTACGACACACCATTGATAACAGTATAATCTTGTATTTTATCATCAATCATACCAACCCCGGATTTGTCCTTAAAGCTTCCCAATTTCATTTTCGCGTCCTTTGTTATCTCCCAAGGGCTTCGACCGGAGACCNCATTCATAGCAGAAATTGCAATACATGTTACAGGGTGTCCCAAAAAGTACTCCCGTTTGAAAAATCAGCAAAATTTGATTATGTCAGAAGGCACAGATGCTTTGCGCTGTTATGACGTCATTTCGCTCATTTCGCTTATTTGAATACGCAATTTCGCACGGAAAAGACGAAAAATGGTTGGAAAAGTACGACACACCATTGATAACAGTATAATCTTGTATTTTATCATCAATCATACCAACCCCGGATTTGTCCTTAAAGCTTCCCAATTTCATTTTCGCGTCCTTTGTTATCTCCCAAGGGCTTCGACCGGAGACCGAAATGAGTTTCAAACCGATCTGAAACTCAGACCGGTCTGAGTTTGCTCATGTAATGGGGAGTCTAAGACCTTTCAACGGACAATTCCTATCGATCTGTTTATTTGTCATTGGTGACTTTGTTGCAAAATATTTGAAAGGATTTTTATTTAACTATTACTCGTTATTGGTCGGTAGAGCTTTTGATGACGTCTTTGATGAGAAAGGAAACGACTATTTTTTCTGTCGTAGAAGCAATTTCATCAGATGATGTGGAGCAGTTAAAGGAGATCTTTGAAGAGTTAGCAGTTGGCGTTAGTGGATATTTGGATATGCAGGAATTATCAATCGTTTGTGAACACATTGGCATGGATAATATTCAAGACCAGGTCAGTTTATAGGCCTTAGTTTTATTTCTAATTGATCGATTTATTTTTCGAACTACATTATGTTTCGAAAGATAAATGCATGGCTGTTGTCGTTCGTTGTTTGTTTTTCTTCGTGCTTGTTGCTCGTGCCCATGTGAGTTTGTCGCGATTTCTTACTGCTGACGTTTCCTTCTTTCCATATACAAGAATAGACCTAGATCCCATTCCTGCGATAAGAAACATACCAGGTCACAGGTCTTAGCTTCGTATCGCTCACTGCCTTTAAAAAGGTATTGACATTCTTTACTAACATTTTCCAGCTCTCTTCAACAATAATGTAAGGAATAGCAAGAAACGACAAAGTTGTTATCAGGCTTACCTGACTGAAATTGATCCTTTTTAAAACTTGTTTGTGGCTTTAGATTAATTGTTAGTTCGGCTGAATAGTGTATATATTGGCTGTTGCACTGTATGCAGCCAATTCTTGTGTGGTACACCATTTCTGGGTAATCTAGCACTAAAGAGTGTACGAGGTTTTTAAGTATGAATGGTTAATCAACCCCACAAGCATCGCATATAGTAGCCTCAAAGATATTTGCTATGGAATGTGCCGGGCGTCCCAGAAAAGTACTCATGTACGAAAAATCACTAAAGTTTGATTACAAAGCCGATCTTTAAATGTCTTTTTTGGCAAGTAGATCGAAGACCAAATTAATATCTAGGGTATAGCTCACTCTCCTCCGCAGAGGCTTACAATTGACAATTGACTACCATTGACCTTACGATTGACAGATTGACTACCCTTCAAGCCTCTGCGGAGGAGAGTGGGTATAGCTGATCGTTGATTGGCTTTGAATTGTGAATTTAGCTCTTTTAGGGCTCACTGCTTTTGAAGCATACTGAAAAGCCTGATTACCGATTAATTTCATCTTTGTATATCAAGCTTCTGGTTTGATCACAAACATCAGAAAGAAACGCAAACTGTCATTGTAGGCTTGAAGAATAATTGAAAATCTGATTTTTTACTCTCAGGCAAGATTTACATTGTTACTCATAATAAGATTTTAAGGACCATTTGAGACCGTTTACAATATGAAAACAAACATTGTATTGTCTTTAAGTAATTTTGATCATTTCATCAAAAATGACATTTTATGAAAGGTTTCATGGTCGAATTTTGGTGATTTTTGTAACGGAAGTACTTCTTTGGGGCACCCAGTAGCAAATAAACTTTTTCTGAGATAGATTTTTCGACTATGCGTTCAAAGAAAGCAGACCATTGCCTCAGTTTCCCTTTTGCGTGTATTACCAATATCAATTTAGGAACGTTTTCAACACTTTTATCGAACAGTGTTGAAAACTTCGCGAAGTTTAAATAGCTTTTTTGTTTACAATGTACTTCTTTTAGGATTTGCACCCCCTTGCCTCGAATTGAAAACTTTCTCCGAAAAGTTCTATCGTGCACTGACATCATTATTTATAAACAAACGCAAAATTGTTTGCCCTATAAACATTTATGCACCGCTTTGTTTTTATTAATAATCATTTTGATTGGAATGCACCCTTTCAAATAAGTGCAATCGTTTTGGAACTTTTCTCCACAATTTCATAATCCTAGTGTTTGTGATTTTGTTTTATGATGATAATAAGTTTGAAGATCTGTAAGGGATTTGACCGTAAATAATGACTTAGGGTGTAACAAATCCTGGATATCTTTTCCATTTTATTATTGGTGAAAACTACCGGCTGCATCAAAATAAACTATGCACGATTGGTGGCCACAATAAATCGTACACTGGACCGATTTTGAAGATTCATGACATAATCTTTAGCAAAAAAGCCTGAATTAGATTCTAGGTTTTTTGCAATGTGTTTGTCTTCAGCATTTAGAGCTGGAAGCGAGTTTTTAAGATTTTCGTTCTCGAAAACACTGAAAACGATCAAAAAATGTCGATCCAGTTAAAGACTCGACATGAATGGACAAGGAGAAAATGTTTTCGGTGTGATTTGGGGATTTAGAAATTGGTTAGTGTAAACTTCTGCACGAGCTTTATTTGAACGATTTTGGCCTGTTGCGAAATTCTGTAATAATTGCAATAAAGTGCCGCCCCAAGCCGTAACAAAATGAAAAATTCAACAAGACTCCATACTTGCTGGCCTCATGACGCTTCCCTCTTTGTCTTTTTTAACCCCCTTGACACAGGAACGCAACCTGCACCAAAGCATTCATTCAATAAAATTACAAAAGGACAGACATTTCTTTAGATCATTGAAAATAATGATACATTTCTCCCAAGATAGAGCCAGCTAGCTTTCGTACAGCAGATTACAATTAATCGATTTCTAAATCCCAAATCATCACGAAGAAGTTTTCTCTCTGTCCATTCATGTCGAGTCTTTAGAAAACTTGAAAATCTTAAAAAACTCGCTTGTAGCTCTAAAAATTGAAAGCAAAAAAGTTTGCAAAGAATTCTGGAATCTAATTCAGGCTTTTTGCTAAAGATTAAGTCATGAATCTTCAAAATCGATCCAGTGTACGATTTATTGTGGCCTGTCAAACGTGCATTGTTTATTTTGGCGCACCCGGTAGGATAATGAAAATTTGAATAGAAACTAAAATTTGAGGGCTGAATCCAAATCCGTGGTCGAAAGCATCGAATTAAGAGATTGTCAAAAATTTCCAAAACGAGGCCGTCAATTGAAAAGGTACATTTGAAACTTCAATCCCTCATTTAATACTCCCAAA
Organism: Aurelia aurita complex sp. Pacific; assembly: GCA_004194395.1. Lineage (NCBI taxonomy): Eukaryota > Metazoa > Cnidaria > Scyphozoa > Semaeostomeae > Ulmaridae > Aurelia > Aurelia aurita complex sp. Pacific. Next base: position 28,906 of record REGL01001620.1, read on the forward strand.
CGCTTGATTGAAAATAGCATTTATTTGTTCATAGGAACTTGAGTTGCTGTTCAAAGAGCTTGATCAGAATGACGATGGCCTAGTCAGCTTCGATGAATTTCTCCATGGTTTATTTCTGGCTACAAAACAACAACCTTCTCAAGACAATGGGATGATTGAAAGCCCTATTGTTCCTGTAACCAATAACAATTTGGAAATGGAACCTAATCTTCAGCCATCAATGCTTTCACCAAGACATAACAGAAGGGTAAGTAAGATCTTGCTTCTAATATCATACCAAGTGCTCCAGAAAAGTACTCCTTCAAAATCACCAAACATCGACTCTGAAACCTATCATAAAATTTTCTTTTTGATCTCTTATTCAGTGATTATAACGTGATATAAAGGGTATTAAATAAGTATATAATACTTAAGGGTATAACATGACAGTTCGAAAAACCTTATCATGGGCTATACTCTTCAACCAACATTGTAAATCTTGCCTAAGAGCGTTATATTGAGATTCTTCATGATCCTTTACGTCTACAATAACATAATAAAATTCTATCACAGTTTTCTTTGAAATAAATGGCTTGGAAGGAACTTAGGGTTTTTTGCTGTAAATCTGCCGTGGCAATTTATTGATATCTTGATTAGTTTCAATATGGCGGCATTTATTAAATTTGAGGCTATGACATCATCAAATTTCTAAATCGTAAACTAGAAAAGTTACAGATTTCTGCTTGCCACCATATTGTAGACCTTCATAAACTATGGTTTATTTGAAGGTTATACAATGTTTCCTCTATTAGTTCAGGATTTACGATTTTTTAAATTTTTCCAAAATTTTCCATGAATTTTTTCAAAAATAATGAAATTGCAGCCATTTTGAAAAAAATCAAGATATCAAAAAATTTCCACGGCAGATTTACAGCTAAGTACTATATGTTCCTTTCAAGCTATCTGATTAAAAAAAACTGTAAAAGAATTTTACACCGACCTTTTTAAAGATTTGAAAGATTTGAGCCCTATGCCCTATGCTGTCTACAATGGTAGTTTGCAGTTCTTTCTGACATTTGTGACTAATTATCAATTATCAATTATCCAGCAGTGCTTCTTGCGGTATGCTTCAAAACCAGGTAGCCCTAAAAAGAACAAAATTTACTAATTTCCATTCCAATCAAAAGACCAACCATACCTGAGAAAATAACTGGTCTTTGATCTACTTGCCAAAAAAAGAAATTTGAAGATCGGCTTTGTAATAAAATTTTGGTTATTTTTAAAACACGATTACTTTTTGCGACACCCGGTAGTTTTGGGACAATCCGGTTCAAAAAATATTAAATGTAACACAGATCTACCGCCTGGACCAAAAAGAACTTCACACGTTTGAAAATCCGTTACGCGAAGACTATTTGAGATACTGAATTGAATCAAATTTTGGTTGATAGCCAAAAGGCTTTTTGTGACTTTTCTTCTATTTTTCTGAGCATTATTGTAAAATATAGGTGAAATATCACATATTCTAAGAGCTGATCAATACTTCCAATGCCCATTTACAAGGAGACCAAAAATGAGTTCCCCAAAAAAGGTGAACTTCAATTCCCAACTTCATTTTAAGCAAGTTGCTAGTTTTAAGACTGAAAGTACAGAACAAAATTTTCTTGAAGCATTTTGAAAAGTGATTGAGCATAGCCGTCTGCATTAAATGCTTTTCATTTTCTATATTCTTTTACTAGTAGTAGAAACTTGTGTAATATTTCAAAATCCGATGTGGTGTATTATATACATTGTGGTGCTGTGTTTAAAGGCATTGTGTCCGCATAAATAGCATGCTCATGACCAATATCGACGTCTTTTCAATCATAAAGCAAATGCTTTGATTTAATTGCTGTTGAATTTAAACCAAAGAAATTCCTGAGAATATTGCAAGGATTAAGAAGTCTCCACTGGTAATTATTTTAGCACTATTGTGCGATAACAAAGGGCCGTCAGCGGTTTGTCAGCAAAAATTCAGGATAGCGTTAACGCTCAGCTGTTTATTTGGACCCAATTCCTTTAAGGAATTATAAGCCTGCCCCATTTTTCACCGTAGCAAAAAATGTAGATTTTTGCAGCCACTGGCAGGTATTTTTTATTCTCAATTCCGGATTCAGAGCTTGATTTCTATCCTCTCACTATTTTTTTTAAGACTTCAAGCACACTGGACGATACAAGGACGTCGAAGAAAGTTGGTAAGTTGATTTATTGTCGCTTCTTATTTCTTGGAACTCAGCTATTCCATGTTATGCTTTTAGGTATATTTGCCTAAGATTTTTGGCCTTATTCCTTTATTACGTTTTCGAATTATACTATATGTCAATGATATTAATTTGGATTTTTGGTTGCTGTTTAGGGTTTAGTCACGTGAAATATTTGGGACAGGGTCAGTCATTTTTTGAGGGTGTTGTGGTGCTGTTATTTTTTAGACGAGCTAAGTACGATCAGGCCAATTGGGTTTAGGATTGGCTCCCTATCGTTTGGTTTGTTCGTATTAGTTTAATTTGGAAAGACATGCTACAGCAATTTGAAAGACTTGTATACCAGTAAAGACAAACGCGCTGTTTCTAAATTTGATTAAGTTTGTTTTGTTTGTTTGTCATCTTATTTCAATTCAATTATATTCTAGCTTCTAATTGAAACTAATTTAGATCGAATAAAAGTTATTTTTAGTAGTTATTTTTCGCTGAACTTTGTTTTGATATTACTTGGATAGACCCTATGTACACGATAGAAACAAACATTACAACACATCGATGGGCACTGCAGGGCAGGGGAAGTTTGTTTCCCCAAATTCTAGAAAAAACACTGATCATTTGTTTCAAAATGATGGGTGAAACAATTTTTTTATTAGAAAAATAATTCTACCCTAAATATTTAGCAAACTTTTCGCCACTGCAGCAGCCCGCCTTAGAAAAGCGATTGATAAAAAGTCATGCGAAGTAGTTACTGTTTTCTTATTGGATTTCTTTTAAAGTCGTGCCTTTTAATGTTAATGTCACTATATTTTGTTTCAGATGCCCTTAGCTTCCTTGATCAGAACAAAACTGGGTAAGTATGAGATGAATCATTTTGTAGAGTGAATTTTACTCAGGAAGGGAATGGGTAGTTTTTTAACCCGGTGGTTCTACTTGATAGCATGGGCACCTGGGAATGTGCCTGCCGATGGGGTTTATAATAATAGTAATAATAATTTCTTTATTTTAGGTTGGCTTCTGATCTAGCTAAAGCTAATTAATGCCAACCAAAACTTAAAACATGTTGATATTGTTAAAACTACTTGCAAGGATATGCGACAACTACAGGAACCCTAGATTATCAATAAATCGCTTACATAATCTGCAGTTGCAGGCAAACTCGTGGCTTTTAATGTTTCCTTTGAAACCGTTCAAAGTGTGGGGCTCTTTCAAGGAAGATGGTATTGCATGCCATATCTTAGATCCAAGGAAACGTGCATTTTCAATACCATACCCTGTCGTGTTTGGTTTTGGTGCTAAAATATTTCTGCCACTACGAAGGGTGTATCTAGTATCTTTCTCCACAAAGATTTGATTCATGAAATTTGGATTGAGATTCCTCTGAGTTTTAAAAATTTCAATAGCAAGCAACTGTAAATTCTTGTGGTGAACGGACACTGTGTTTGCTTTGTTCAGTAAATCTTCGAAATTTGAACAATTTCACAAATTACTTTATGGGTAATATTATACAAATATATTTCGTGCTTTTGATTTTGATATATTTGTCAACGAAAAGGGATTGAAAATCTTGCTATACTTACTCAGCCTTGATTATTTTTATCTCAAAATTTGTGAAATGTTGCCTTTAGGTGGGCGAAAAGAGACGTTGTCGAAGAATATCTAAAATCACTCGGTCTCACTGATGTCAAGAGCAATTTGAAGGTTTGTACCTTGTCAGTTCATTTTGTCAGCATTTGTTATCAAACAAGGCCGTTGGAACTGTCTTGAACTTGAAGGGGCATGACACTTCAGGGGCACATTTTTCAGAAGAAGGGTACTTTTTTGAATCTATCATTCCACGCTCGCTTCTTCCGTTATCTTCACACCTCCTGAAGAGTTAAGCTCGAAACGTTGTAACTGTTCTCAGTCCTCATACAAAGTCGTATTTTAAATGAATTACTGTTTTATTGATACAAACGACATGCAAAATTGCTTTCCATTACTTTAATATGCGTCAGATTTTAAACCGTAAGTGCACGTTTGGCAGGCCACAATAAATCGTACACTGGACCGATTTTGAAGATTTATGACTTAATCTTTAGCAGAAGGTCTGAATTAGATTTTAGGACTTTTTGCAAATTTGTCCGCTTTCAGTTTTTAGAGCTAGAAATGAGTTTCTTAAAATTTTCTTTTTTCGAAAACACTGAAAACGATCAAAAAACGTCGATGAAATTTTAAGAGACTCAACATGAAGGAACAAAGAAAACACATTTTCAGGGGGATTTGGGGGTTTGATGCGAACTCTCGTACAGCAGATTACAATTGGTCGATTTCTAAATCGCAAATCACCACGAACATGTTCTCTCGTTGTCCATTCAAGTGGATTCTTTAGAAAACTTGATCGATGTTTCTTGATCGTTTTCAGTGTTTTTGAAAATTTAAGTTTTAGGAAACTCGCTTCTAGCTCTAAAAACTGAAAATGAAAAAATTTGCAAAAAATCCCAGTATCTAATTCAGGCTTTCTGCTAACGATTAAGTCATAAATCTTCAAAAGCGGTCCAGTGTACAATTTATTGTGGCCTGGCAAACGTGCATAGTTTTTTTTGGCGCACCCGGTATACAGCAGAAATAGTGTAAATTCTGACAGATGTCCGATTTTCTTCAAAACAAATCAAAACGAGAAGTGAACATAACAACATTGCAAAGTAATTAATAACACAAGCAGACAACATTATGTCCGAGCCCAAAAGTTCTCAGTATCGAGAATTCAAAATTTACTTGACAACGAACAGCGCATTTTTTGGCCTAAGTTTAGCAAATTCAGAAATAAGACTTGTGGCCAAATTTTGATTTCAAAAGGAAAAGATGCACCTAAAATTATGATAAAAGCAGGGCATGAAAAAGATTTTCCTTCATGTGACCAGACAAAAATCATGCTTAAATTTCCTGCAAGAAGAGAAAATTGAGTATAGTTTTATCAATGAGATCACCGTAAGAAATTGGCTCCAGCCAGCAAGTATCACCTTTCGAAACACCATCTTGGAAGCACTGGGATGTAGAGCCAGTTATCATTTGGATAAAAGATAAATGATTTATTCCCACGATAGCTTTCAACCTCCCCATGTCCATAGCATTTGTTATAGATTGGATGTGGACGAAATTGAGATCCACTAAGAGAAACCATTATGATCTCGGAAAGACACGAGGGGAAATCCAGTACTCTGTTGATATACATACACCATGAATGTACTGTAAATAGTACACAATCTACGTTTCCTTGACTTTCTTTATGTTTTTAATTTGTTATAAAAGGGGATATAGTTTGGAAATTTCCTGCAGGACAGTATGAATGGAAAACTTGCTGCGATCGTCCGGTTGCATGATCGGATGGATTTTCATGCCCTGGATAAAAGTCTCAAAAATTATGCTGAAGCCTCGGCAAGATGATAGAATTGAAATTTTACAAACTTGTTGCATAGCATTTCCTGGACTACTTTCAGACAATAGATTCATTTTTTTAAGTCACCCGGTGTATTAACCATTTATTTCTGCAGCAACTGCAACCAAATGCTGAAGGTGAAGTGAATTTGAAAGATTTGACGAAACTATTGGAATCTTTGATCCATGAAAGAGGAGACAGTGAGTATTTAAGTAAAGCTGTTTCTGTATTTCGTTTAATTGTTGTGCTCTGTTTATTTCCGCTTCTTTGATGTTTCACGTAACTACCGGGTGAGTAAAAAACGCACTGTGTTGAAAAAATTAAAACCACCTTGTCGCAGCCGATATATTCACTTAGATTCGGTACTTTTCATGGCTTCAATCGGTCATTCCTTTCCATGGATATGGGGACTTTCTTCAGAAAACCCCTTTCAAAATCCTACAAAAACGTCTGAAAACGAAGATCTAAGTTTCATCAGTTTTCCTTCCTTACAACAATGACACTTACATGTAATAGTGTAGTTTGTCCTCTTGGGAGAATTACTCCCCATGAGTTGAGTAAGTCTCTCATACTAAGGGGGTGACTTTCTCAGACTTTTATCGCCAGCAGTTTAAGTTGAAAAGTGACGTAAAATAGGTTATTCACACTTGCAAAATTCAACAATTTGGTGTGCAAATGAACGAAGTCACTACCGAGTGATTCGAAAAAGCAATCCCCATTTGAAAGGCCACTTCTCCTTAAATATCAAGACGATAATGTCAGCAAATTTATCAGTGGGGACATGTTGGAATCCATTTAAAAATGTACTTTACTAAAATCGATCACTCCGTTCTGAATTTATGAGGGATTTCTTCAGAGAGCCCCTCCAAGAAACGTTCAAAACAGTCCTAAAATCACGACCAAAGGGATTAGGGGTGTACCGGATCAGGGTTTGTAGAATCCGGCCGGATATCGTAATTTTTCAATATTCGTCCAAAATTGTGCAGAGCAACAAAAACGAAAATAAAACATGTTTACAAAGACATCCCACAGTCTTGCACGCTACTGGATCTGAGCACCTCTGACCTGAGTTCTAATGCTGCATTTTACAAGCACTGAGAAACTATGACGCAACAAAAATAATCTTTTTGTAACGAAGATGTCACTCCTCTTTCTAAACAATATCTTGAGTGGATTCTAACTTTGTAAATAGACCGTAACTGGACAAAATTTTTCATTTCATTTTCATTTTTATTTATTTCAACAGGGTTATACATTCAGTAGAATTGAATACACTGATTTTCAATGTGCCCTGCTTAAAAACCTAACTAACCTAATTACATGAATAAATTACAAAGCAACCTGTATTACAAAGAAAAATAAAAATTTATATACAATATGTTCTGGTTAGGAAAGAAAAGTTTGATGCTGTACGAGAACTTTCACACCCTTTGATTCTTCAAAGCTTGTTTCAGCAAATTTTTGAAAGTGGCCAGTGAAGGGGCATTCTTTATTTCTGTGTTAAGTTTATTCCACACAGTTACACCTCGATATGAGAAACTACGTTGCCCGTAAGAGGTTGTAAAGCGATGTATTCTGAGATCCGTGTCGGTATTACGGAGATACCGTGAATTGTTTTCCGACATTTTTGTAAACATTAGCTGCATATATTCAGGAGCTAAACCATGGAGAGACTTGTAAACCAGAGTTGCAGTTTCAAATTCTATCATTTCTTTTATAGTTAACCACCCTAGCCTTCCAATCAAAGGAAGAGATGATGCATCATATGAGCTGTTAGTAACAATTC